>JAJIBD010024294.1:0-109925 GCA_021461705.1 Cryptotis parvus | reverse complement strand
AGAGAGGAGGGGCTTCTGAGATGAGCTGTATCTCAGAACACAAAGGCATGCATCTGTACTGAAAACTATTCTATAGCCAGTTTAAATATTTCTCCATGTCTTCACAAAAGTCTCAATTTTACTTCATGGTAGTTCTGCTATATTAACTTTGAGTTATCAGAGAGCCATGCTTGCTTGCTTGAGGCAAACAGCATTTCTCTCTGGTCTAATTACTTAGAGATCCAACGTAGCCAGGAAAATATACTGGTAAGATCTAGCTAGTCCCAATGATGATTGTGGCAGCATGAGAGAACATTTATACCAGTCAGTACAGAATACATGGTTAGATAAGCTGACACATTAAATTGCCCCTCCTATCCTGGCAAGCTGCTCTGTCATATTTGATATGCCAAATACCAGTAACAATTATATTAGGTCATTCCCATGACCTAATATAATGGTTTGAGGCTCTTTATGTTCCTGGAACAAGCAGATGCCATTGGGCTCTACTAGCATGAGAGGGGACATATGGAGATATTACTGGTGCCCGCTTGAGCAAATAGATGATGAATGGGAAGGTAGTGATAGTGATAGTGATCTACAAAGTGAGCCTGCAGGAGGCAATCCAGGCCAGATGCAGAGGCTCTGGGCAGGTGTACTGCAACAATTTCTAAATTCTAAAGAAGGTGACCAAACTGTTTATCATATTTTAATGTGTACTACCCATTAAATTTAGCTAACTAGAATTTAAAAGTGTGGTGGAATTGTATTTATATAGGGTTAAACATTATTTTATAGTATTTTAGGGCCTTTGTATAATCAATAAAATCATTTACATACATATTCATGAATTATAAAATATAACAAAATTTATATAACAAAATGTTGTTATTTAAAGAGACTATAAAGGCACATATTTACACATATGAACTTTGAAATTGACTGAGCTATTTTCATATCATAAAATCAGTATTTTGTTGTATTACACATTAAAATAGTACACATTTTGGTCAGTAATATAAACTTTTATATATTATTATTGTTGTTCCTGTAGAGAAAGAGAAAGTAATCCATTATTACAATGTATCTTTGTATGTTTCAGGAAACATACTGCAGAAAAAATAATGATGTCTGTGAACTATGTCTCCCATTTTGAAGCAATATTGAAAGCATAAAATTAATGCACTCATCTATCTTAGAAAGGTCTTAGAAAAACTCTAAGTTTTTCTAAGATCTTAGAAAAAATTCCTAAAGTAGCCAAAATAATATTTGGATAAGAAAATTAGTCTTTGTCTCCTTTACTAAATAATGGTACATATTCTGCCTACTTTGGAAGAGTGGAGGAGATGAAAGGTTTAGGCATCAGATGTGGGAACATATTGAAAAGTTATATAAGGTTATACATTTTGCTATTAAGAATTAATATTTTATGTTAATTAAATTAAGCAATGCTTGATATAATAAAAATTTCTGTTAGTATATGGACTTGTCACTTGTCACTTGTCTTCCCATTTTTCATCGATATGATGGAGGCGGGCACTTGTAACGTCTCATTCATTGGGAATAAGAGAGCATTATTGTTACTGTTTTTGGCATATCGAATATATGGACATAAGTAGAAAAAAGAAAAATGGCCTGCTCCAAAACCAAAGTTTTTCAACACTTTGATATATATTCCTATAAAAACACACACACACAAACACACATACACACACACACACACACACGCATGCATGCACCCACACACCTCATTCTGGTTTTATTTTTCAAAACTGAAAACATGTTGGGGCTGGAGCATAGCCTAGCCGGTAGGGCTTTTGCCTTGCGCGCAGCGGCCCATGCTGGCCGGGTTTGATCCCAAGCGTCCCATATGGTCCCCGAGGACCGCCAGGAGTTATTCCTGAGTGCAGAGCCAGGAGAAACCCCTGAGCATTGCCGGGTGTGACCCCCAAAAAAAAAACAAAAAGAAAACTGAAAACATGAAATAAGCCTATGTAGCATATGTATTATATATCTGTCTATAATAGATATATTCCTGTGTACGAATATTATTATTCATGAGTTAAAATAATATTTTTTGACAGAATACCCATAATTTAAATATGCCCTAGTCAAATTGAAATTTACTACTATTATAAGTAGTCCTAAATATTCTAACATTAATATGCAGTTACTGATTACAGAGATGTTACTGGTGCCGCTCAAGCAAATCGATGAACAACGGAAGACAAGTGATACAAGAGATACAAGTGATACTAATTATTTTGTTTTTATTTTTTGTGCTGCACCCAGTTTACTCAGTTCCACACCCAGTTCTCAGTACTTACTCCTGGTTCTTTTGTGCTTAGGGATTATTTCTGTACCCCTAGTGGGGTTCAGGATGCTACATGATTAAACTCAAACTGGTGGCATGCAAAGCAAGCACCCTACCTTCTGTACCTCCAGCCCCAATTTTATTCTTTTTCGAAGAATTCATTCATAGAGACAGAGAATAGTGCTGCAGGTAGGATGTTTCGGTGCAGGAAATCAACCAGGTTTGATTCTCAGCATCCCTATGACACTTGAACACCACCAGGAGTCATTCCTGAGGGCAGATCCAGAAGTAACTACCCCCTGAGCTCCATCAAGTGTGGCCCAAAACCAAAACAAACCAAAACCAAACAAACAAAAAGTAACAATTCACTCTGATTAAGTGGATAAACACTCTTTACTTTTGGCTACATAATGCCAAATTACACTCACCAATATCTACAAGTCTGCTGAGACAACCCACATCCTCAATGTTGGACTTTACCAGCCTTACTGAAAATAAGCTATAAGTCCTTCTTTACTTTTCATTTAGTGACTATTAAAGGGAATGTCTTTTTTATAGCTCTATAGGTTGAAATTACTTGTTCAATATCATTTCCCCCATTATATTGGTTGTTTTATTTGTATTTTACCTTATTGAAGAACCCTTAATATTTAAGACTATTAAAAGAATGAAGTTGGAAGACCCAGGAGATAGTACAGTGGTTGAGGTGCATGCCTTGCATGTAGTCAATTCCTATTGGATCCCACATATCATATGGTCTCTCTAGCATGGCTGGGTATAGCCTTGGAAACTGTTCTGTATGGCCTTATGGTGATTTAGCACTTCTAAGTGACCCAAGTAATCCCAGCACTGCATGGCCAAAGCAGCATTGCATCTTCAGGCCCTTAGATTAAACTGGCAGTCCAGTTGGACAAGAATTACTGGGTACACTGGTGATGGATATGGCATTAGAATTATGTATATGTGAAACTTCATTAACAGTATTATAAATCACGGTACCTCAATTAATAAAGAGAGTTAAAAAAAGAAAGTGTTACAGCAAGGGGATCAGACCCATCAGCCTGCAAGGCAAGCCCTTACCTGCTGTAGTATCTGTCTGATTCTCTGTTGTTGTTTTCCTTACAAGGAATTTTTATAATTTATCACTAAGATCTATGTTAGACTTTGACATTTGGGACCATGTTAAAGAAACTTTCTACTCTAGTTTTGTTCAGAGCTGTGGTTTTGGATGATGTTTCCTTTTGTTGTTTTTGAGCCATCCTTAGTGGTGCTCAGAGCTTACTCCTGGCTTTGTGCTCAAGGATAACTCCTGGCAGGACTTGGAGAATTAAGGATGTCGGAGATTAAATCTGGGTCGACTGCATGCAGGCAAACACCATATCCACTTGCTCCAGCAAGTTGCTCCATGTATTGTTCCAACCCAAGTATTTAATATTTTTAAAATATTTACTCTAATATAAAATGTTCACCTTTCTGAGAGAAATTTATGTTTCATGACTCAGACTGTTCATTCAAGAGTTATGTATTCAGTGAGACAGAGTCCTGAGCACTTTGAGTACAAATATGTCCCCTGCTTTCTAGCACTCACTGTTTAAGGCAGTTGGTTTATTATCCTTCCATTACTCTCTGTAACTTATGGGGCAGTATAGCAGCGAATTAACAAAGCACTCATCAGAGAGAACATAATAGTTATATTAGAGAGACAGATCAGAATCAGGTAGACTCTGGCACACAGAGTTGAACAAGACCACTAGGCTGGTCAGTGGATTTTAATATGGGATATTACAATTTTTCTTTATGAAGCTGAACGTGAGGTTACCACAAACATTAATTATTCTATTTCTAACAATAACCTCATGTTAGCATTATCTCAACATTACAAGAGAAGAGAAAACAAACTGGGAAAGGTTAAAATACTAAAGCAAAGCAAAACACCAACACCTTTGCCTTTTGAGTTGTTCTAATATAAAATATTAGAGTAATATATGACTTAATAACGTTGGGGGTAGGGATCTTGAGCCATAGCCAGTGGTGCTTAGGAATGACTCCTGGCTGTGCTCAGGGACAATATGTGTTGCCAGGGATTGGAACCAAGGTAGAGGCACAGCTGCATATAAGGCAAGTACCCTGCCTCCTATACTATTTTTCAGCTCCATGTAAAGCATGTACACTGCTTCCTATACTATTTCTCTGCCCCAGACATCATAACGTTTATAAGCTATGAGGCATAGCTTTTAAAAGTTCTAGGATTCACTCTTCCCTGACTTATTATTCCTAAAACTCCCCAGAGCCTTCTGCAACCAGAATATCAAAGCAGACTGTCACAACTAGTGTTTTCCCCAATCTTCCTGATGTAAGAACACCTGACTATGAAAGCCGTGTGTTCCTTCACATTGACTTATGCCAGTCAGGAGCCAAGGGAAGTGATGCTCAAATTGGTCACATTCTTGGGCACATAAGAAATAAGTTGAACTTCCCCAAAGTCACGAGATCATTGCCAGAAGTCATATGGCTTTGCTGGATACTCATTCTCTAGTGGCCAAGAACCAATGGGAAATTCCTCCAAAGTGGGAGTTGTGGACGCTGGATTCAGTAGGGCACTTGCTTGAACACAGCCAACCCTGGTTTGAGGCCTCACACACTATATTGTTCACAGAATCCCACCAAGAGTGATTCCTAAGTGCAGAGCCAGGAGTAAGCCCTGAGCACTGACAGGGTGACCCCCAACAAAAAGCTAATAGAGTGGGAACTTTCTCAGTCTCTCAGTGCTTTTCCTCTTCTGCCACACTTATTAGGCACACATAGGGGACAGTTTGGGTACTGGGATATTCTATTTTCTCTCTACAATGTATGTAATATCAGAGGAAGAAAAGTGATAGAGGATGCTCAGGAGACCAGACTGGCAATTCAATCTCTACTGAAAACTGCTCCAGATCTCACCACTAAAGTGGAATCCTGAGAGCCCTTTGGCATATTAAATATTCATCAAAAGCCAAACACTTCTTTTTCAACATTTAACTGAAAAATCCAATGTAGATTTGTCCCATCTTTACCCTCGCACTGCTCAGATATACAGAGCACTAAATTAAGCTATAATGAAGTCATTTTAAAGCTGAGGAACTATTCCTTTGTTCATCTCTGCCTTCCATTTCCCCTAATTTAAGGAAATTCATAAAAAGTTTATAGAGGGTAATAAAGTGATGTTTTTAATATGAAGGTTGTTTATGTGATTAAGTGTACATTCTACGATTCTATGTAATTTTAAATGGTTTGTCTGAAATTAACAAATACTTATAACTGTTTTATTTCCTTTTCTGTTAATGACAAAAGCAGGGGAGTAACTTCCTGCCAATGTAACAACCTACAGTTTGGAAATTTAAGCTAAAGATGTTGTGAAAGACTTTTCTTTTTTATTTTTTAATTGGAAATGTGCCATTCAATTCCACTACAATTCTCATTTTCCCTGTCTTTTTACTCTGGCTCTATTTTTCTTTGTACTTTTCCCTCTTTTTCCTCTCCCTCTTCCCCTAAATATGAGATGAGTACTTTATTTTTTAAATGGGCTAAATAAAGAAAGAATGAAAACTGTAAGGAAAAAATAAGAGTTTATATTTGTAGTCTTTTAACTATTACATTGTAGTTTTTATTTTTTATTTTTTATTTTTTTTTTTCTTTTTGGGTCACACCTGGCGATGCTCAGGGGTTACTCCTGGCTCTGCACTCAGGAATTACTCCTGGCGGTGCTCAGGGGACCATATGGGATGCCGGGGATCGAACCTGGGCCGGCAGGCCGGCCGCATGCAAAGGCAAACGCCCTACCCGCTGGGCTATCGCTCCGGCCCCCATTATAGTTTTTAATGCTATTATTTGAAGCTCATCCTGTAAGTAATATCAGGATTCTTATGGTACCAACACTCACTTTTTGTGACCTTTATTTTTCCTATATAAAGAGGAAAACTTTGCCTGAAAAATTGTCATTCTGTTTTTTCTAGAATTTTTATGTAGGGAGAATTGGTAACAATCTAATGTTTATTGTTCTAGCTTTGGATCATCTGGCTGTCAAAATGTGATTTCTTACTCTGAGATGATACTTTATTATGTTTCATTTTAACATTTCAACTCAGGTAAATAGTGACACTATGTTTTCCAATATAAGTGAGAGGGAAAAAAACATATATGGAAATATATGTCTCCAAGTTTATTTAAACCATCAGCAAATATTGGTGACTTACTGATGACAAATAATGAAAGACTTAGGATGCCTGATTTTAAATACTGTGATAATGGTTTCAATCTATTAACTATCAAACATGTTTTTCATCCATAGTTCACTAAGAAAGACCAAAGTTTCATAACTATCTATGAAATACTTATTTTGAAAGATTAAAAATTTTTTATTTTATTGACTATAGAAAATTGCAGTTATGTTAACATTTATAGTTTTAATGTACAAACTTAGTACTCCTCTCCGCGCATCACCACAATGCAAAGTGCTCAAGACCCCTCACCACAGTTTTTGTCTCTTCTAGTCTGGTATATTTCTAATTTTTTAATTGAACCACCGTGAGATCACAGTTACAAGGCTGTTCATGAATGGGTTCATTCATACAATGTTCAAATATCTTCACTGGAGTACATTTCCCACCACCAGTGTCCTCAGTTTCCCTTCAGTCACCCTGTCCACCTACCTCCCTTGCCCAACCCCTCCCTGCTCCAGCCTGCCCGGCACTTTTCTTCTCTCACTCTTTCTTTCTGAGCATTATGACTCGCAATTTAGGTACTGGGAGGTTACCATTTATATCCCTTTACCTGCTTTCATCACTAATGCTTGTCTAGTCTGCCTCTTCTCTCCCCCCAATCCCCACCCCTACTCTCTCTTCCCTCTGGGAACTGGCTCTGTATTCCAGTATCAAGGGTTTGTCATTGTACAATACTGTCCATGTTCTTAGTTCGACTCTATATTTCACAGATGAATAATACTGTCCTATTTTATGGAAAGTTTTAAAGTTACCTATCTGCATTTTTAGTAAAAATAACAGGCTGCAAAAGATATCATTGAACAGTCAGCTCAAAACAGTATCAGATAAAATATGATGAATTGCCAGGTTCACTTTTCCTATGTGTGTAGAACATGATTATGGAATAGGAATAACTGTAATTCTCCACTGTGTGGTTTCTATGTCTGAGGAAACTATCAGAAGCAGGAAGTGTGAAGAGTTCCTTGCCTCAAAGTTTCTGAGCTCATAGACTTCAGAGGGCAGAGAGGCAAGCCTAGGTCATTTAATGAAAGCAATATTTCTTCTTTATTTTTGTAAATATGCATTTAGCTCATTTAGATTTGGGTGTTTCTCTGGAACACTTCCCCTGCCCGCTAACTGTAATTATAATTGCAATCTCCAATATGCTGCTGAGCATCCCTTTGTGGACACCATCCGGCACTTCAAGCTCCACTTATCCAAACCCAAGCTCAATTAGCCCCCTGCAAACCTGTTCCTCCTCTTGTGGCTCCATCTCTTATAACAGCTCAACTTTTCTTGAATTCAGCTAGGTCAAGAGATTTGAAAAAATTCTGCTTCTGCCTCATTTGGACATCAACCGTGTTTGCTGTGTCTCTGATCACTATTTCTCCCCTTGCTATTGATTTCACCACTGTCACTAACATCTGTCCTGACCATTATACAGTATCCTTACTTCTGAAAATTCTTGCTTCTCTGAATCTCTTCTCTCTTGCTGGAATCCACCTTTCAAAAGCATGGGCTAGACTAGAAAGATAGCCAACGGATAAGGCGCTGCCTTGCATACATCTCACCCATGTTTGATCCTTGCCGCCACATATGTGCCCCCCCCCACCCCCAGTCCTGTCAGAATGATTCTTGAGTGCAGAGCTAGGAGTAAGCCCTGGGTCCAGCTGGCTATAGCTCCAAAACAAAACAAAGAAACGAAACAAGAAGAAAGTATCAAAAGTGTCATCTAGATTCCAGCTTTCCAAATTTAGTACCTACCCCATGCAGGTCTCTTAACTTAAAAAAAGGTCTTAAAATGAATTTCTTTTTTTCTTTTTTTTTTTATTTTTGGGTCACACCCGGCAATGCTCAGGGGTTACTCCTGGCTCTGCATTCAGGAATCACTCCTGGCAGTGCTCGCGGGACCATATGGGATGCCGGGATTGAACCCGGGCGGCACAGGCCAGCCACATGCAAGGCAAGCGCCCTACTGGCTGGACTATCGCTCCGGCCTTAAAATGAATTTCTTTTTGCTTTATTGTCAACAATTGATTAGTGTTCTACTAATATATATGTATATATTCATATTTATAACCTAATATGTATCCACACACCACCTCTGTATATATCATATATACACACGTATATGTATGTGTGTATATATATATATGCATACACACACACACACACACACACACACACACACACACACACACACCTCTGTTACTCCTGGCTCTGCATTCAAGTTTATTTGGTAAAAGTTTAAAAGCCCATGCTGCCAACTCAGCTTGTGCTGGGCTAATGAAGTATCCTGGTAAGGGGGCAGGATCGGGTTCCCTCTGCCTCCTAGTCAGACCCTCAGAGGCTGGAAAACCTCATGAACCACAACCGCAGCCACTTTCAAGGCCTGCAGAATGGCAGAGCCACACCCAGCAGAATAGTCGAGTTCAAGCCCAGGTATCCAAGAGGTGGTGATCAAATCCACCAGGTTTCCTTTGGGAGCTGAAGCTGGGGCGCCCTCCCCCACTCAGTGTCGTCCTCCGGCAAGGCCTGGTGGACCCGCCCAGAACTGCCACCAGCTGGGAAACAGTGTAAGGCACAGGGCTCAGCTGCTGCTCAGCTTGTGCTGGGCTAATGAGGGGTCCTGGAAGGGGGGGCAGGGCTGGGCTCCCCCTGCTCCTAGTCAGCCCCTCAGATGCTAGAAAATCTGGAAAATACATGGGACCATACATGGGTGGTCCCATGTATCCCCATGGTGCATGGGTGCTCTGCGCCTGCACCTGCACCTTATCTCAAAGCCTAGCATATTCATCTAACTGGTATCCCATCACATTTTCTAGAAACAAAGTGTGCGGGCACGAGGTGTGGTCTGGGTGTCCACCTTGGTAATATCCTATACAATGGACTCAAATGACACAATGGAGATTTTAGGATCTCCACTGACTTTTTGTCTAACACCATGTTCATCGACCATATTTAGAGAAGTAGCTCCAACAACCAATATAGAATGGATTTGTCAGTGTATGAATAGGAAAAGCTCAAATAGACGTTGAGATAAATGTGAAATAAGTGTTGTCAGCAGCTATAGTGATGTTGTGCCTGGGATTGTCAGTAGAAAACCACTGTGTCTGGAAACCCAGAAAGTGAATCCAAGAACAGAAACTAGCCAAACTCCCACACATCAGCCTTGAAGAAAAAAGAAAAAAAGTCATGACCTTATCATTACTGTTCCCTTATATGAGTTGTAAGAATCAACATAATTGTTGCTAGCTAAGTGAGCAGCCATGGGGAAGGAATGGAGGGTGGGAGGGAAATGCGGGTCTCTGGCGGTGGTGGGGGGCACACTGGTGGTGGGATTGGTGCTGAATGATGAATCTTTCCAGCAACTGTACTGTGCAAAAAGTTTGTACTTTGTAAATCACGGTGTTTAAAATAAATCATTTCATGGGGCCAGAGTGATAGTCCAGCGGGTAGGGTGTTTGCCTTGCCGCGCAGCCTACCTGGGTTCGATCCACGGCATCCCATATGGTCCCCAAGCACCGCCAGGAGTAGTTCCTGAGTGCAGAGCCAGGACTTACCCCTGAGCATCGCTGGGTGGACCCAAAAAAGCAAAACAAAACAAAATCATTTCAAAAAAAAAAAAAGTTTAAAAGCCCAGACTAGATAATCATTTCTCCTAAGTATATGGTTTCTAAACATCTATAGGAAAACATTCAAGCCCCAGCAAGTGCCATTAAGAAACCCTAAAGAGGATCAGAGCAATATTGCAGCAGATAGCGCATCTGACTTCATGCAGCCTACTCAGTTTTGATCCCCAGTCCCCTGAAACAGCCAGGAGTGATCCCTAAGCACAGAGTAAGCCCTGATCACTGCTGGGTGTGGCCCCCAAACAAAACAAAACAAAGCAAAACAAAAGTAAGGAAATCCCGTAGAATGGTCCCATCCTATCTATCAATTCTTATCTCATATGGCATAACTTGAGGTCATATCCTGACCATACTATGCTCTCTAATGCTTTCCTTTCTCTGCTCGCCCACAAAATCTTTGTCATAGTCCTCTGCCTTTGACATTTGCCTCTCAATGTGCTGGGCTCAACAGATATGACTCTATACAATGAAGCCTTTCACAACCCACACTGCTATCCACTGCCCCGTTTCTAGCTAGCACTTTCTCTGGATTCAGCCCTTACAGCATCCTGTCGTGTCTGACGGTAACTTCTTACACATCTGCCCTTCAATGAGATGGCATGCTTTCTCATTCATTAATCCATCCATCAAACCTCTTTAGGGTTCTTATTCCTGCCCCTACTGGTACAAAGACATAGTTTTCACTCTTGAAAACTTCTGACTAGTAAGTGATAAGACATGTTAATGATGCAATATGGTGAGATAATTGTAATAAGGAAGTTCAAAGGACAGGGAATATAATGAGATAAGCACCAGATTTAAAGTCAGAACACTTAGGTTCAAGGTCTGGTTCTGTTTGCTATGTAACTAAATTATGATTTAAAAAAATCTCTAGTTCTAGTTTTCTGATCTGCAAAATTAGGATCACGACCACATCTTGTTAATTTTATGTATCAGTTTTAACATAAAAATAAATAATGAATTCCCATATGCTATCGCAGATCTATGTCTGTTGAGCTTCTCTCTCTGCCTCCAGAACTAGAATTCTAAGGACTATATCAATCGCCTCTTTGGCCTTTGGCATCCATTAGGTAAATCCATAAGGAACTCCAGCAAAAGGATCAGCAAGAGGTAAGGAATCACTTGCAATAGTTAGTTCCTCAGCATTCTTACTACAGATCACTCTATCTCTGACTGAAGGCCACTATTCCTACATGGAGGCCTTCTCCACATCCCCTGCACATGTCCCGCTTCTGCCAATGGTTCCCTCCTCTGGCACCTTAGATTTTAGGGAAGACTCCAAGGTAACTCTCCTTTTGTGGTTTTCCTTTTAGTCTACCTACACCTTTACAAAAAGTCCCTTTATTAAATACAGGCTTTCAAATTGTCCAAGTCAAATGAGCCATCTATTCCTTGCCAGAACTCTGACTGATAAAACTGCTTTTCAAATTTTAAGCTGCTGTCTAAATGCAAAGTATTTCTCATTTATCTCTGCACAGTGCTTTACACAAAGCAGCTTGCTACTATTAATAACAATCGGTGAAATGAATGTATGCAAGGATGAATGAGTGAATGATCCTGTCCTCTCCATTTCAGTTACATTCTTATCCTGGGGTTATCTCCTTGTCACCTCGATTGGATTTTGTAATGTCATAATTTGAAAGGGCCCCTATTTTCTTGGAACTTACAGCCTCTTTGGGAAAATATTTCTACACAGCATCCACTACAGCTCTGGTATGTTTTGCATGGTTTAACTTGAATGGGTTAACTTTGCTAGAAAGATCACCCTTCTGTAAAGTTCAGCCTTGATGGAAAAATGAATTAATTGTTCACTTATTTCTATTTTTCTTCTTACTGTAAAAATAAGTCAAAATGAGCAAATTGATTGTTGTCTTATTACACAGAAATGTACATTTCTTAAACTTACATTTACAAAAGCAGTAACCCTAAAAAAGAAAGGGAGAGAAAAAAAGAAAGAGAGAAAGAAAGAAAGAAAGAAAGAAAGAAAGAAAGAAAGAAAGAAAGAAAGAAAGAAAGAAAGAAAGAAAGAAAGAAAGAAAGAAAGAAAGAAAGAAGGAAAGAGAAAGAAAGACATAAAACGAAAAGAAAGAAAGCAAGAGAGAGGAAAGAAAGAAAGAAAGAAAGAAAGAAAGAAAGAAAGAAAGAAAGAAAGAAAGAAAGAAAGAAAGAAAGAAAGAAAGAAAGAAAGAAAGAAAGAAAGAAAGAAAGAAAGAAAGAAAGAAAGAAAGAAAGAAAGAGAAAGAGAGAAAGAGATAAAACAAAAGAAAGAAAGCAAGAGAGAGGAAAGAAAGAAAAGAAAGAAAGGAAGGAAGGAAGGAAGGAAGGAAGGAAGGAAGGAAGGAAGGAAGGAAGGAAGGAAGGAAGGAAGGAAGGAAGGAAGGAAGGAAGGAAGGAAGGAAGGAAGGAAGGAAGGAAGGAAGGAAGGAAGGAAGGAAGGAAGGAAGGAAGGAAGGAAGGAAGGAAGGAAGGAAGGAAGGAAGGAAGGAAGGAAAGAAAGAAAGAAAGAAAGAAAGAAAGAAAGAAAGAAAGAAAGAAAGAAAGAAAGAAAGAAAGAAAGAAAGAAAGAAAGAAAGAAAGAAAGAAAGAAAGAAAGAAAGAAAGAAAGAAAAGAAAAAAAGAAATCAAAAAATCAGTGGCCCTGGACTGGAGTGAACTTTTCAAAAGCACAGTAAACAAATGTAGAGAATATAATTGCCTTCACTGCCTCTTTTCCAGGAAAGAGCCTAGCCAATAAGTGGGCAATCCAGTGGCCTCACCAAATGATCTAAACAAAATAAGCTACAAAATTCAGTAATTTTGTATTTATGAGGAGCCTAAATCATGACTGATTAGATAGACCTTGATATTAAGTTAATTTATTCTCAGCAATTGCAGACTGTCCTTGTCTCCTGAATCTCCAATGTATCTCAATAAAAGATGAAATAAACATTTTCCTCTTATTTTAATGTGAAGTTGATGATTTATAAATGGGAAGCTGACCTATGGAAACTCTTCAGAAAACATACTTTAGAGTAAACATATTTAGTGATGTGCTTTGGTACTGAGTAGGTATTATTCATTAGCAAATAATTGCATAACTGGAATTCTTAATTAAAATTTGTGATGAGAAATGAATCTGTTTATTCTGTAATTATGACTCAGAAATTTGGAACATATTGTAGTAGTTTAGGAGCACAATTCTAAGAGTTTAATAAAGCAGAAGAATTCTGCAAACCTTTTACACAGGATTTCTAAGAGAGAAAATACACATACCACCATATATGCCCTCAGGGTATGTATGTGTATAAATCCAGAAGCAATAAAATGTAAACACAACCACTGAATACTACTATAATAAAAAAACCATTTATTTATAACATTAAAGATATTACAGGGGCTACAGCACTTGCCTTGCATGCAGATGACCCCAGTTTGATTCCTGGCACTGTATATGGTCCTCTGAGCACTGCCAAAACCTGAGCATAACTGTGTATGGCCCCCAAACAAATTCAGACAGTGGCAAAACTCTGTAAGTCTCCTGTGAGTCTTAGAAGACTCTAAATCTTAGAATCTTCTTTAAGATTCTAAGTCTGCAATGATGTTTTCAGCATATATCACCGTTTAAGCTTTATGAGAAAAAGCCACTGAGAAGCTTACCCTCAGTTATAGTAAAGTGAATCACATGAGGCTAATTCTAACTTGGTTCCGAGGACCTGACTAATAGGAGAATTGTGGTAGAGATGTTGAGGGCTTAATTGTTCTGACTTGCTGACTGACAGCTGTGATGGGCTGTAGGTTGGAAGGCTGGGGAAACAAGAAGAGTTGGGTAGATACTGTAAAACCAAAGAATCCACACCAGTTTATCCTGACCCCCTTCTAAGACATAAATGAGACCCCTGTGAATGTGAACTCTGCCACCTACTATTTCTGCATCCTTGCTACCACAATGACACCAAATCTCATACCCAAATCTAGACACTAGTCTAATGAATCCACAGTGAATGGCAGGGCTTTGCCCCTGGTCTCAGTGTAGCAGGGCTTTGGGAATTTCAGCCCGTCACTGCTCTGACAGCTGAATGCTAATAGTGCTTGCTATTGACTCATACCCCGGAACTGAAGTTCCCATGCACAGACTACTCTTCACACCCTTACACATTGCACCATTTTCTAAAAACATGACTTCAGTACTTTCATAATCAATATGATGTCTATGTTAGTAAACATTCCATCTAAGAAGGCAAAGGAAAGGGAAAAAAATCTACCCATTTGTGTAACTAGAAAGATGAAAATTACCCAGAATCCAATCATCCAATCTCTCTCTCTCTCTCTCTCTCTCTCTCTCACTCTCTCTCTCATTTTTGTCCAATAGGTGGCACTATTTTTTCTAACATTAAATAGGGTCTGTAGCTATAGTGTTAATTTCTTAGGATAAAGCTATTATGGATCCTTATTTTTTGTTTACTTTATAGACTATATGTCCCAACTATTAATTGCAACATTTGTAACTTAACCAGCTGGGCTCTGTAGCTCTATTGTACCAGAGTTCCTGAAACTAGATTGTAACAATCACAGACTATCTAAGAATTAGAAATTAAAGCCCAGTTTTTCCCAGAGTTATTGAGAAATAAGAGCATACATGACTGTATATTTTAACATTGAACGGTATGATGGTTTGTTTACATAGATTGTGAAATGATTACCACAATAGATTCAACTAAGATCCACTTCTCAGATAGGCTATAAAGAAAAGGGAAAAGTACAAAAAATATTTTGTGTGTGTTGAGAACTTTTATGATTTATTTTCTTAATGCACACTTGTAAATTTTCTTTGAGGGTCTAGTTGCTGATTTTTATTTACTGTGTTACCTAAGGCATAATTTTTTTCAAACCAATGGTTGCTTTGTTTTTATAACATGCAGTCCTAGAAAGAAAATTAGGACTGAGAGTCAGATATATTAGAGTCTAGACTCCATCATCTACCAGGGCTAAATTCCCTGTAAAGTTGATTCACTTAAATAAACCTGGAGTTTTTGTGTATTTTGGTTTTAAATGATGCCTGTCTCCAAGAGCTGTGGTAAGAATTGAAGAATATTGGCCAAAGCGATAGCACAGTGGGTAAGGCATTTGCTTGATCCCCAGTACCCCATAGGGTCCCTCAAACCCGGCAGGAGTGATCCTTGAACACAGAGGCAGGAGTAAATCCTGAGCACTGCCAGTTTTAGCCCCAAAAACAATAACAACATCAAAAGTGAGAATCGAGTGACATTATTTTGGCTTGTTGGTATCTGGGATAAACTAAATAACTTGTTTCTTTTTTTTTTTTTTAAGTTTTAACATTTATTAAAATAATCATAATGAAATAATCATAATAGGCAGGGAAGTCTATATTTTTAAAAGCTAGTGTATAAAAAACATGATAGAATTCTTTATCACTTTTTATTATTTTTCTCATATTTCTCCTGTGCTTGGGCATTCTAACATTTACTAGGTATTTTTTGGACCCAATTCTTCAAGGTGAGAGGTGTAGTTACTGTATATCTTTGGAGAGGAGCCTGTCAGAATTTCGCCCAGAACTCTCAATTACCTATCTTCTGGGATATAAGCTGACTTTTCTGTATCTGAACCATTTCTTTCCAATATCTAAATAAGCAACTCTGTCTGCATTCACTTTTTATTCGCTCCAACTCCAAAACTTTATATTATTTCTATTTGTTCAAAAGATCTTGATAAAACGCTGATAGCATTATTCCTATTTCTTGTCTGTTTTCAAAAGAGCTAGTATTATTAAAGTTGTTTTGCTGTTCATCTTCCTGATGGAAAACACCAGTTCTGATTTTTATATTTCACTTGAGCACTCAGTGTGGCCTTCCATACACACCTGCAGAATCATTGGAAAAACTGATAAATACTGAGTTATTATTTCCATAAATACATGATGCATGCCCTTTACTCAGAATGTACAGCAAAAACAAAAATTTATTCATACTAAGGCAGGGTAATCAAAATGACTTTTAAAAGTAAGCTTTTATCATTCTGAGCATAAATATAGCTATGCATGTATATTATCACAGGGTATAATAATAGAAATGAAATATGTCAGTAAAATCTTGAGGTTTAAGATTTATCATGATAAATATTTTTCATTAAAGTGAAATATCTTGGCAGAGTCACTTTCATATGCATACTGTTGACACAAGGAGACCAGCTGTGCCGATGCAGATGCTGAGATTTGGGTCTATTTTATTAATGACTTATCATGTCATCGGGAGCTTAGATGAGTTTTGAAATCAATCCCTTGCTGAAAAAGCACTTTCTGTAATGTGCAAACGCAAGGATTACTATAGGTGCATTCCAAGTTAAATCATAAAAGTTGAAGCTACCTCGGAAATTTCAATCTCTCTTTTTGTTTGGAAACATTTGATTCTACATCCAAAAACTGTATTATTCATTCAAATTCACACAAATGCTATTTCAGATCACCTGGCTAGTGAGTAATGTAGCTGCACAAAAAAAAGCACAAACACAGTGATGAGCAAAGGAAGGACAGGGTAGGGAACAAAAATTCACTGCAGACTTATTGTGTGATATGTTCTTTGACTCTAAGTCTTATTTTCACAGCAAGGCTGTTATTTTTCTGATTCAATTCTTGGGGATACCAAAATGTAGTGCCTTAAGGACATGTATAATAATACTGGCTAATATTTACTCAGTGGTTGCCATGTTCCAGGTAAGAAACCAAGCACTTGATGTGCATTTTCACAGTCAATCTCAGAAAAGCCATATGGAGGGGTCAGAGAGATAGTACAGCAGGTAAGGGATTTGCCTTGCATGAGGCCACATTGGGTTTGATCCTGGCACACCTTATGGTTTCCTGAGTCTGTCAGGAGTGATTCCTGAGTGTAGAGAAAGTTGTAAGCCCTGTATATTGCTGGGTGTGGTCTAAAAACGAAATAGAATAATAATAGTCCATGTGAAGTACTTTATCTCCCCTGTTTCACAGATGAGAGTTCTGACGCATATTGTAGTTACTACATTATCCTAGAGAGGACACTGAATTTGAATCTAGGTGGCCAGTTGTTCCACAGTCTTCACTATTTACAGTGACCTCACTACCAGACACAGTTATAGGAAGAGTTATAGTAAGTGTTCAATTCCTAGTTACTTCTCCTGCAGATTTATGCAGATGACTTATATTCTCAAAGTCCAGGTTTCTTCTTCTAGTAAGTGGAGATAATAATAATATTTACCTTATAAAACTGCTACAGTTTAATATTTGTAAGAAACTTAGAGTTTGGTATATAGAAGCATTGGCTGCTTTGTTTAATATCTAAGTTTGGTGCATAGAAGCATTGGCTGCTTTGTTTAATACCAAACAAATATCCATTGGCTGCTTTGTTTAATACCACTCCTTAAATAGTTAAGGAGTGGTACTCTAATGATGACAAACTTTTATTGACACACCTGTGATACACAGGTTTCCTATCATTTCAGTAGCTTTTATTTTTTAATTATGTGTATGAATAGACTATGTTGATATAAACATAGCAATTAATTTTAATTGCTGACTAGTATTCCACGTTATGCAATGAGAGTGCTGTAGTTCGAGCATTTGCCCAGTGAAGAGTACTTTAGTACTTTGATTTTGTCTATTACAAATAGAGCTTCAGAGAACATTTGTGTGTAAGTTTCTTTGCAGACATAAATTCTTATCTCTCTGGGATTAATTGTCCACGGTGCATTTGCAGGGTCAAGTTGCAAGTCTGCTTAGTTTTTCTTTTTTTCATCGAAGCCCCATGATTTACAATATGTTGATGATAAGGTTTCATGCACACAGTGTTCCAACACCACACCTTTCACCAGAGGGTCCACGATCCTCCACCTTAACCCTCCTAATCACCACCCCAGACCTCCCTTCCTGCTTCCAAATAAGCTCAGCTAGCTTTTATTCTTAAAAGTAGATTGGAAATAAAACCAGAATTCTGAATTTAACTTTGAACATGAACAAAAATAGCTAGTTTGTAATTTACCACTAATGGGAGGTATATGCAGAGAATGCTAAAGCAGACAGCCATAACTATCTATTGCACTGGGTCTGTTTTTTAAAAAATTTAATTTATTTTTTGCACAAAGTTTTTTAAGTATTCTTTGTGGATATGAGAGGAGCCAAAAGACTCCTCCCCCTTCCCATTTTTATTCATTCGTTTTGCAAACATGCTTTCAGAAAAACTATGCTAGCTCTGGGGACCGAGATGAGTAAATCCCTACTCTGAACAGCATACAATCTAGAGATGACCATGCTCTCTGTTTAAGCACAAAAGAATGTAAGAAATCTATGGGTCCCATGATCAGATTTAACAAATATATTTAAATTGAGTGTCCATTAAGGCAGGCATCATGCTTGGCATGCGACTTTGGGTTAATTAGAAAAGGTCCATGTTGCCATGTTGGGTGTGGCACTGTGGGGGTGGAGGGAGGTGAAGTGGTGTCTGCAAATAGCTGGATAATGATAAGCATGAAAAGATAAATGGGAGAGATTAAGACTAGATATATGAACAAGGTCAGACGTGTATAAAATCAACTGAAAGATTCAAATGTGAATAAACCCTTGAAAAGTAAGCTGTTACTTTACAGTTCATTCCATTAAAATCCAAAATAAAAATTAGTTTTCCTATGTTTCAAGATCTGGGAATAGGGAACAGAGCGATAGTACACAGGGTAAGAGTAAGGTGTTCGTCTTGCACACGGCTGACATGGGTTCGATCCTTGGCATCCCATATGGTTCCCCTTGAGCACCTCCAGGAGTAATTCATGAGTGCAGAGCCAGGAGTAACTCCTGAGCATCACTGGGTGTGACACCCAAAAACTAAAGGGTGTCATTCTTTCAAGAAAGTGGATCAACTGCCTGCTTCCTTTCCTCTCCTCCCCCATCAGACCAAACATGACAATTGGCTCTGAGGTCTGGACTGCTATTTAGACTGAAAACATGTCTAATCTTTGGCTGAAAATGACCCATTGGCATATCCTTCTACCACCTAAAAGCTGTGTTTTATTCCTGGATTTAAGGACTCAGCCTTTGGTGAACTGCATTCTCTGGGGATGATGCCTCATGCATTTGGCCATAGTGGCATCTAGAGACTTGAACTTTTCCCCCTTTCTACTGCAAACACAGGACAGTTCATAAGCCTCTGCCTTCGCAGTGGGTGTCGATTTGATTGCTTATCAAGCCAATGGTGAATCCTTTACATCTTCATTCAGCTCACAGAACCTTCTGCCTGCAGCGGGCTTGCTCCCTTGATGGAGAAAATACGGAATGACTGGATACCAATGAAACAGACACAGTTTTCTGGGTCAGAAGTTGACTGGAGAAGGACCCTGACTGCCAAGTAACTTGCAATGATGTCAGAGCCCAGCACAACCAGAAAATACTAGTCCGCCAGCCAGAAAAAGCCTCTCAGAAACAACAGAAAAATCAGAGCACAATTACCGAAGCTACTCTTCCGCCCCCCACCCCAACCCCTTTTAGAAGACAGCGGGAAGAGAGTTCCTATTTTAAAAGCCAGCCCACCCCCCCCCCATTCTCCTTCCTTTTGGTAACAAAGTGTTAACTAGCTCGAAAACGATTCTTTGGTTCTCTGGATGAATCCCACTAGAGGTTTCTTTGCGGTGTCTTTTTGAGTTCATTTTCAAGGCTGTCAGTGGAAGTTTCAAATAGCTCTGAACAGGGTCTTTTTACTAAATGTAAACATGTAACTGTGTGCGCTACAAAGCCTTTCCTGCCCCCTTCTCTCTTTCATGGTAATTAACTAGACTCAAATGAAAATTAAAAGTTTGATGGAAAAGCACTCTTCTTTCTGCTTCTTTAAGTAGGGGCATCGTGGTTCATCCCAACCATCTCGAGCCCTCCGTGATTCATAATTCAACTGGAAATTAATAAGACACAGACCGTGCCTAGAAATGAAGTTTGGATTTCAAATGTTCTTGTTTGGGAATATATGACATTATTTCCCTTTCACTCGTGACAGTCAATTTTAAATGATGTCACTTCAAGGACATTTTCATTTCTCCCACAACGTATTACACGAAACACTTGCCTGAAAAACCGGCTCATTAGCCTGCAAAATTATACTGTACTGAATGGCTTTCATTCAAAGTAGAAATGGATTTTTTAGTAGGCAATTTCTGTATTTTATAAAGATAAAGCAACGTTTGATTGCTTCTTCCCAGCTGTTTTGCTTAGTAGTTATAAAGAGAAATTGGGGACTTGGGGACGGGGTGGGGAAACAAGGTAAGGTGGGGGTGGATTGCTTAGGATGTGCTTAAAAAACGGAGATAAATCTTAGACAAGGAAACTAAGGTATAACTTCACGGAGCAACTGCACCTTCAGCTCCTCTGGGATGAATGATTTATCCTCTGGATGTCAGGAGGAAGGCTCTGGGGAAGAAAAAAAGTGAGGGAGCGAGAAAATAAAAGAAAGAAAGGAAAAGACGGAGGAACCGCGAGCAAAAGCTCGCTCGCAGGCTGCAGCAGCCCCGGGAGCAGGAGGGCTGAGGCGCTGGGAGTTGCTGGAAGGAGGTGGGGAGAGGGGAGGGCGCAGCAGCGCGCCGGGGGGAGGGACGCGGAGGCCACGGTGGGGTCAGCGGGGCCGCACGCTGGGGTGGGGGCCTCCAGGCGGCGCTGGCCGCTGCGCTCCAGTGGGGACCAGCGCACCCGGCCGCCCGCGCCTCCTGCCGTCGGCTCCCGGGGTGTATCCGCGCCGCGAGCAGCGAGTGGAGCGCGAGAGAAAGAGAGAGAGCGAGAGAGAGCGAGAGAGAGAGCGAGAGCGAGAGAGCGAGCGAGAGAGAGAGCGCGGGGAGGAACTCGGCTCGGGCTCGCCTGATGGATTGACTGGAGATGGATCGAATTACACCATTTGCCGTGCCTCGATTTGTTTTGCTCCAGCTCCGTCCCGCTGCTGCCAGCGCTGGAGGTGGCGAGTTTCAGGATTACCTCCAGCAAGCCCGAACCTAAAGCGACGGCGGGATATACAGCTAGATGTAATTTTTGCTTTATTGTCTTTTCCCCCGTGTGCGTGACAAGCTGTTTTTTTTTCTTTTCCATTTTTTAAAACAACCTCCCCCATGAGGTAAGACCTTCTCGTAAATATTTGCTAATGCTTGGGTGCCTGGTGGGGTTCGGACGCTGGTCTTCACAACAAGAATCGCCGTTTAAGTGTGTGTGTGTGTGTGTGTGTGTGTGTGTGTTGTCACTGGAGAGTAGATTTCGTTTCCTCGCAGCTCTCCGCCTCCTGTCGTGCAAGGGGACGTGCAGAGGGCTGGGGAGCTTTGGGGGACCGGTCAAAACTGGCCGAGCTGGAGGCCTGGGGAGGGGCACCTGGACTCAGAGACCCCCTCCCCCGTGCACCCCTTCGAGGGGGATAAAGAAGCGGGATTAAGGGGGACGAGTAAAAGTTTCTTGCCTGGACGCGGCCAGCCCCGCACTTCCCTGCACACCGTCATAGGATGGCTTCGTTGCGGGCCACGGCAGCGAGACCCAGTGCCAGAACCGAGCCGAGGCCGAAGGAGGCAGCCGCGCGCCCCGGAGTGGAGCCTGGGACGGTGGGGTTCGGGCCGCGCCTGGCTGGGCTGAGAAAGGGCTAGCGGGGAGACGCAGAACTGGGCTCAGCCCGGGCTCCCTGTCAGTGCGTCCCGGGCTTCGCTGCTGGGGGCTGGGGAGGGGGTGGGCTTTGGGGGACTCGGCCACTCCCACCCTCCACCCCAGGCTCGGGCACCCGGGGGCAGCCGCTTCCCACCCTCCCCTCTCCCCTGCTGGCCGAGCGCGCCGCGGGCGGGCTCCCCGAGCCCCGAGCTGCCCACTGCCCACCCCCCCACCTCCCCACTGGGCGCCGGGTTCCTCCTCCCGGCCACTCTCCCCACAACTTTCCGTGCTTTGTTCTCCGGCTGGAAATGATTTACGGAAGCGCCTTGGACAGGGTCTCCGCCAGGCGGCCAGAGCCCAGCGCTGAGATGTGTTACGTTCTCGTCTGCCCATCAATTATGGATGGAAACAAATAAGGACGAGTCAATTTTGCATGAGCCCCTTTTCCGGCGCCGAGCTGCGTCCTGCCACCGGGAGGAACCGCTGTTCGCCTCGGCCGACGCCGCTGGCAAGGGGATGGTGCGGAGGAAGGTAGGGAAACTTATTTCCCGGTCTTGACAGCAATGGTGTTTGTTCCTCCTCTGCAGAAACTGATACGGGCAGCCGCCTTGGGTGATTTGGAAGGGCTCAAAGCTTCCTCTCTGGTGTATAACTCTTGGATTGAAATAAAAGGTCATGAAGGACTTGGAGGTTTGATTTCTGCTAAGCTGACTGTCTGGACCGCTGCTGTCAGTGTGATGGCTTAAATCCTAAGTTTGTAATGATCAGTGTTGGAGCTAGGGGGAATTGACGTGGCGGTGTGTTAATCACATAATTAGAAGAAACTCAGGGTACTACTCCCTGTTCCCAGTGGCCACTTTGAAACCCAAGGTCCAGCGTCCCGATAACTCCTTACTTATTGCTCTTAGTTGGGTGTTTGTCACAAAGAAGAGACTATAGTAGGTGACTATCATAAAGAGACTTTGCAAACAGTAACTGGACCTTAAGTCCACTACTGCTGGCGGCTGTTTCTCCTCTAAAAACAATGGTAGTGTTTTTGGTTACTTGAGGAAAGAAATGTCTGGGGCAGTTTTCCCAAGAGCTCCTGGCTACTAAGAACTTTCAGTGTAAAAGCAAGTCTGTGTGCTTTGGAGGGAGAGACCTTCACCCTGCTCAATGTTTGTGACAGCAAACTGGGTTCTTTGTTATTTCAAGACTGTAGTCTGAGCAAAAATGTTTTAACAGTTTTCTCAACTGGTTTTCTCAAAATAGAAATGGCTAGTGGGAACATGGTTGTTCAGAGAAATTTTCCAAGCTACCTTCCTAGAAGAAATCAGCACTCGTATAGCTCCAGGTGAAGGTTTGTGGTGACTGAAACAATAGGTCTGTGCACTGGGGCATTCATGTTATTAAAAATCCCCTGGCTGTGTTAGGTCTCTAATGCAGGGAATTGAGTTGTGTATAGTCATGTTTCATGTAGTGAGTGACAGGCATATTCTGTGAGGCTGGTAAATAGTCTACAAACATTAACCCGGGCTTCCAGAAATAGAAATTGTCTGATAAACTCTGAGATTTGAGCCTATCTTACTGCAAACTTAAACATCTTAAAGTCAATAAAATATAGCCCAGCTATAGCCGAGTTTTGTTTTTATCTAGTTAATCTCTGGAATGTGCTCTCTGAAAGATGCTTATTTGTTTGTTTGCCTGTTCATTATGTTTTGGAGAGGGGTACACACCTGGGCAATGCTCAGGAGTTGTTCTTGGCTCTGCACTCAGAAATTACTCCTGGTGATATTCTATGGGGAACCCTATGGATGCTGAGGATTGAACCTAGTCATTCTTGTGCAAGGAATACATCTTATCTGCTATACTATTGCTCCAATATCACACTAAATAAGCTTAAAATGTTCAAAATGTCTTGCTTAGCTGACCATTATTTTCCATGGGTGCATTTGGTGAGATTATCAGCGCCTGCTGCCATTTCTGATTAGTATCTACAGAATATTGTGCCTGTCCTTATGCCTTATTTCTAATCAAGATGCTCATAAATAACCTTTCTCTTTTCCTTACTGAGAAACAGTTCTGTGGTGCAGAGGAGTGTGTCAAGAATATTGTAAATTTGCCATCACCAAACAGCTGGTTAACTGGAGGTTAATTTAGGTTTGTGGGCATTCTGCCCACTTCCATTTATTTCTGGGGGCGGGGGTCCTCTAAGGCACCATCTGGTCATGTCTGCCCTGGTTTGATGGATTTGAAAGATGGTAGTGACGTAAGTGTATTAGTCCTGAGTATGAGGGCAGCTTCGAGATCCTGGTGGCCTCAGCTCCCTAGTGACTGGCTGCATAGGAAGGTTTGTTCCAGTAACTGCTCTGGGTAAGTGGGCCACTAGATGCTGTGTGGTGGCTTCTGTTGCTTGAAAAGCACCAAGTGATCAGGAATCATAAGTGTAATTCACAAAGATGCCTCTAATTGTTCAGGACTTACTGAAACTGGAGTTCTTCACTTCTTGCTGCTCCATCATAATGAGCCATGGTAATTAGCTTAGTCATTGTTCTTGCATGTGAGTTTTACTAAGATACAAAGAGTGAAAAATGCCTCTGAAATAGGGTCATTTTTCACCCTTCTGATGCATTTTATGCAAAGTTAAAAGCCTGGCTGAATGCCTAACCATCATTGGTGTAACCATATGAGTTGAAGTCCATCCCGGCATATTGAGGATAAAATAATTATCTTTTATTTCCATTAATAGACAGTAATTCAACATCTTCTAGACTCATTTCTGGAGGAAGCAAGAAGTAGCTGGAATATGGTCCCCAGTCAGTATTCATTGAGGACCGTCATTGGCAAGGAGTTACGGAAGCCTGTGTGGGAAGGCCACGTGAGGCTGCCGTGTTGCTCTATGTCCAACTCAAGAGACAAAGAGACAGAGGCAAAAAGAGAAGTGACAAGAACAGTTACCTTGCTTTTTTTTTCATTCTCTTTGGGTCGGACCCATGATGCTCAGGGGTTGCTCCTGGCTCTGCACTCAGGAATTACTCCCTGACAGTGCTTAGGGAATCATACCGAATGCCAGGAATGGAACCCAGGACAGCCAGCCGCATGCAAGGAAATGCCTTACCTGCTGGACTATCGTATCGCTCCAGTCCAATGATTTTCTTGCCAAGAAATGTAAATGTGTACATTTGGAGGAAGCAGGTTGTTTTATCCTAGAGAATGTATGGGAAGGTTATCCATACCAAATACTTACAGTGGTCCAGCTTTTTGCCTTTAACTCTAATAATGTGATACTGAGGACCAGAAAGATAGTACAGGAATCAAGGTGCTTGCTTTGCCCCAGCCCACCTCTGTTCAATCCCTGGTACTGTATATGATCCCCCTGCATACACGGCAAGTCGAAGCCCCTGAGCCCCACAGTGTCCTCGCCCCACACATAAATAAAGAATCATGTCTTGTAGAAATGATTCTGAAAGCAGTTCTCACTTTTTGCGACCCTTGGAAATGGAGATGCAGAGTTGAAATCTATCAAAGCCAGTATCCCGTGATGCCCCTCACTTTGTGAACAGCTGCTAACTTCCAGTTGGGGGTGGGGTGGGGGAGATGTGTGTTTTGACCTAATCCCACGCTACCTGGAGAGAACAGAAATCAAACTACTATTAAGTCTGTCATTATACATTTCAGTTGCCATGGCTGGTGTCAGCCCGGCTTCCTCCTCAGCCCCTGGCTGCAGCGGCAGTGCAGCTGATCCTTGAAACTGCAGACATTCATTTCAACAGGAAAACTAGGAAACATTATTATTTTGAAAATCAAGTGTCTGTGTAATCCAGGATGATCAAATCAGTGGCCCAAGTAGATACCACATGAGCTGTACTTATTTCTCAAACTTTTCTTTTTTATTCAGCTTTTGTTAACTCACCCAGATTAGCATTTTAACAACCCTGAAGTGAACTTCTACCATTCTCTCTACTTGGACTCAGCATGTACATCATCCATCATTCTGTCCTTGGCTCCAACAGGCTGCTGGCTCCGTCACCATTTGGAGCTACACAGAATCCAGCCGACTGTGAACAGCACAGCTGGCTACAGAGTTTTTTTTTTTCCTTCCACACCACGGGCAGCATTGTCTGACTGTGGTAACTAAAGTTAACACCCAGAACGGGAAGTTTCTATTGTTGGCAACCTGTGCTGGGCCCCTCATTCTGCTTCTGCGGGACCCACCTGCAGAATGACCCTGCTGGCTAGCCACGGCCTGGTCCACTTCAAGAGGAGTCACCCCAACCTTAACCACCCTCTTCCCCACCGCTCCCCTTCCACCACCACCACCAAAAGTCTCTCTGTTTGATACAGTGAAGTCATGGAAATCCCAGAATGGAAAGAACCTTTCAGATACTGTTCATTCCAGACATGGATAATGGAATTTAGTTTGATTGAAAAAAGAAGAAAGGAGTGAAGGAACATTTAACCAGTTGTTCCAAATGACTGAAAACTGAAGGAGACCTAGCAGGGTTTACGGGGAACTGTCCAGGCTGTCCTCAGCTGTTTGCATGGTGCATACATGATAGACCAAAATGGGGGTTTGTGTCTAATAGCCAGTGTTCTGTCACATTAAAAGTTTTTTCTTCATTTGCTCAATAAGTTTCATGTTACTGTAATCACTGCTTGTTAAAGATAGAATGACCTATGTTAGGTGGATAGACTTTTTTAGGTTGTATTGCCTCGTTTAAAGAAATACTTGCTGCATTAGAAGTTTTAGTGGTTTGATATGGGCCGGGAGACTTAGTGGTGGGATATCCTCTTCTTGCTTCTTAATGTTCACTAAGGAAATCAGCCAGAAACATTTGGGGTGATAGAATGATCACCTCCCTCTTCTTAATAAGAAGAGGGAGGAAGGAAGGAAAACAACGACCATAGTATCTAAGACTACGTTCCTGGCTGCTTTCTAAAGCTCGGTGCCCCACTAAGACCTGTGTCTTAATGTGATCATGTAACCCTCAAACAGCAGCATGAACATAGGGTGTTTATTATACTGTTTTATCAAAAAAAAAAAAAGAAGAAAAAGAAATGCAGGCGCTGAGAAGTCATTTCCCAGGAACTGATAAAGGCAGGGTTTTGAACATATATTTATGGGAAGGAAATACGGGTTTTGAAAAGTCCAATATGTTGGCACATATAAAGGCAACATCAGCTTACCTTTTTATAACTGCACTAAATTGGTTCCAAGGGTGTACGTTGTCCAGCAATTTTGACTCCCTGAATGCACTGGCATTTGTTTCTTGGTAAAAGAGTTCTATTTTAAAGGAAAAACTTTATAGAATGAAATAATATGCATCATCCTGGTCGACTCTTAAAATTGAAGCTTCCTCTAAACCAAATCACATTGCTCTGCTGTTGTGCTCAAGGTCTTTCATTCTTCTTTGTTTTTGTTTTTAGTGTTGCTTTGTTCGTATGTTTGGTTGGTTTGTTTTGGTTTGGGGGCCATATCCAGGCAATGCTTTGGAGTTACTCCTGGCTATGCACTCAGGAATTGTTCCTGGTAGTGTTCAGGGAACCATATGGGATGTGTGGTTCTGAACCAAGGTTGGCAGTGCTCAAGGGTAGTGTCCTCCCACTATACATACTGTCGCTCCAACTTATTTTCTTTCACTCTTATTCCTGTTGCTGGGGCTGGAGTGATAGCACAGTGGGTAGGGCTTTTGCCTTGCATGCCGCAGACCTGGGTTCGATCCCTGGTCTGGATCATATGGTCCCCCAAGTATACCGCCAAGAGTAATTCCAGTGTGCAGAGCCAGGAAGAAGCCCTGTACATCATCGGGTGTGACCCAAAAGAAAAAAACTACAACACTAATTATTATTCCTGCTAGCCATATCATGATGATACACTTGCTCTCTCTTTCAAGTGTCCTAGAGCAGTGCTTTCTGCCATTTTTCTCCACATTAGCCTTCCTTGTCCGATATTATAGCAGTACACTGGACAAATGGCGATATTCATCACTCTCCACCAAAAAAGTACGTCTGTGTCGGGCAACGCCTGACATGTATTTCCCAGATGTTGGCAAGTGAAGATCCATTGGGAATCCTTGTCCTGTTTTCCAACAATATTTATGAACCCTATCAGCAAAGAACTCTAACTGTTCCTACTGCTACGACACCAGCGTGGAAAGTGCAGTGCTGAAGTTAGACTGTGTTTTTAATTGTAATCCACATTTCTCTTTGATAGGGTTGTGAGAGAATCCTTTCATCTAGCTGAGTAACCAGACACGTTGTGGAGCAAGAGTCACACATTCACATTTCCTGTTTTTCTTTTTTTATTTGGGGACTCCTCTGGGAGGAAAAAGCACAATGCACATTACCACTACAACATAGGCTGAAATGGAGGGTTTTGAACATATATTTATGGGAAGGAAATACGGGTTTTGAAAAGTCCAATATGTTGGCACATATATGATATGACCTCGGGAAGAACTGCAATTACTCAGTCTATTATTGGAATCTGTGTTTAGAGTAAAGTCAGGAGTTTCTTCTCAGCCATGGAGCTGGCACATAGGAGCCAGAGCAGATGAACCCCAGGAGCCGTTGACAGCAGACCGGGGAACTAGAGAGCCTCCCCACCACATTTCAACAGCTATGGTGGCTCAGGACTCAGGTATCATTAGGAGCTCTTTTTGGGGTCTTCGCTTGTCACTAAGTCCCCAAAACCCCTAGGTTTAATTGATGGATCAAAGAAATATTTTGGGTAAGGCTATAAGAGAAGGAGAGGCAGGAGAAGGAATAAAGACTGTTGCAGTTGGTTTCTGTTTTTGCCATTGCTGGGGCAACCATTTGTTCAGCTAACTTTTGCCAAAGGTCTGCTCTGTACAAGTAGGTGCCAGGGTGGGGAGAGGGTTCAAAACGAACATGACACAGTTCCAGAACTCAAGGGTCTTACTGAGTGGTATAGAAAAGACGAGGCAAAATTATAGCCATAATAAAATAACTTGTCTCCTAAGTGCCAGAAATCATATGCACAGGCCTATGGAAACTGAGAGGGGTGTGGGGTTATTTCTGGCTCACATGGTCAGAGCAGGCTTTGTGGGGCTGCTGATATTTGAGCTGGTCCTTGAACTAGGTAGAATTTGGACAGGTGGACAGTGAGGGCGGCGGAGGGGGTAAAGGGAGGGGGAGTGGCAAGAGTGAAGGCATTCCGACATAGAGAACAGCTTAGGCAAAGGTCCTGAGGTGCAGTGGGGGTGGTGGTAAGGGGGTTTAGATCTACTGTCCACGTTTTATCCTAACCTAGAATCTCAGTTGTGAAGAAGAGGCTCTTTCATGCCGTTCACAAATGTTTATTGAGTGTCTTATTCCGCAGTGCTTAGGCTTTCAGCACATGGTCCCTCGGCTTAAGCCATCTGAATGAAGAATGAATTGGATCAATCTCGTGGTGATATCATGAATTGCTCTGTGATCAGAACTAAGCACCACCACCCCCAGCAGTGTCTGCCAACTGGTTCAGTGTTACACATGAACATTGCCAGGGATAACGTGATTTGCCTCAAATTACCCTACAAGATGTTTTCTTCCCAGAGTTGTTTAGCAGAACCAGCTAGAAGGTTGCTGTCTCATCAGCTTTGTCTTTTTATTTTTAACTTGAAAAGACTCTAAACATAGTTTCTATAATAAAGAATATTGCATACACATATGGGATACTTTGGAGGAGAGAGAAAACGAAAATGTGGACATGAGAAGAAGTAGAAGTTTGTTGTAACTAAAAACAATCTGCAGGACTTTCCCAGGAGACTAAGCTGCCTGTTTACCACTGTCAGTTAGTTGACTGACACATAGAAGACATGCAGTCAGTATATTAGTAAATGCACTCATGAGTTCTGCATTGCAGATACAGCCTATCTGACCCGATAAACTGCTAGGAATGAGTTTGAGTGCAAGTCAAGTCTTTCCCTACCAGATGGAAAACGTTATAGCAAACAAGTTGCAAAGTTAAGAGTCCCTGGGGATTCAGCATCCCTCTGGGTCTGAACTTTCAGAGTCAACTTACTGGCCTTCAGTAGTTCCCTTCCTCCTAGTTCCCTACCCCTACTCCAAGCTAGAATAGCCAGGTATGAATGTTTTCATACCACCATTAACCCTTTGAGTTATGTTATAATCAACCCAAGAACTGAGTTGATGGTAGAAGTGATACATTGCCTGGGAGGAAAGACTGGAAGTTTCGTGCAGTATAAACATGCTTATTTGAACACATGAAGGGAAAATAAAATGAAAACAATTATGTTAGGGAGTGATTAAGCCCTTTGCTTTGCCAAGAATTTCTCCAGTGGTTCAGTGATCCTTAGTATATTGAAATCTTTCATAAGTTAATAGTTCCATGACAGACAGTCTGAGAGCTGACTCTTAAGTCTGAAGAGTTACTGCCAATGAAAGATCAATCAGAAATTATAAAGTAGGTCAATAGGGAAAAGCATTAAGAAGACAGTTCAATCTTGGGAACTTTTCAGGAATATTCCAGTGACAGAAAGCAGGGAACCTGTTGAGTCTGGTAATTAGTCTGGCTCCTACCCAGTTACTTTTTGGAGGGAAGGGCAGGCTGCTTCCCTCCACTTAGAGTTCAGTTGCCTTCCAGACAGGACCTAAAATAAACCGGCCTGGCTCAACTCGACTAATAATAACAGCTGGCACTTACTGTTGCTTACCGTGTGCCATGGCTCTGTGTCTAGCACTTGAAATTTACTATCAAATTAACTCTTCATGCTATCCCTGAGTATGTAGAGCCAGTACCTACTGAGTGCTTACTTAGTGCTTGATTCTTTCTTGAGGAAAACCTCAAAAGCCTCAGAGTCACTCCCAGCTGTAGTTGACCCTCACTTTGAAGACCTAATCATTTTAGTTGCTCAGACCCAGCAATGCATTGCTTCTCAAGCTTAGCTATCCTGGGGCCATTTGGAGATTTATCTGATCATTCTTGGTGGGCAGGATGGGCACGCAGGTGGTACTAGGAATTAATCTCAGACTCTCAAGTATACAAGGCAAGAACTTCAGTGTCTTTATATATTTCCCTAGGCTCATGCCTGATACAGATATTAAAAACTCTTATTAAAGTTCTTAGAGGTAAGTACTATTATCAGTGCCCTTCTTTTGCATAAACTAAGGAATGGCAGATTAGGTCATTTGCGAATGAGTTGGAAGTTTATGAATGAGTTGGGGACTAGAAGACTGGGATCCATGGGAAGCAATGTTAATGTTGGTTAAGAATGTGAACAACTGGGGATGGAGAGATAGTATAGCAACGCAACACAGCTGACCTGGGTTCAGTCCCCAGCAAGCACTGCATATGGTCCACTGAACACCAGCAGGAGTGATCCCTGAGCACCGCTGGCTATGAACCAACAAACAAAACAAACATAAAAGAATGTGAACTCACAGGCCGATGGGGAGGCAAGAGAGATGTAACAGTGGTTAGGACAGTTGCTTTGCATGTGACCAACTCGGGTTCCATCCCCAGCATCACATGTGATCCCCTGACTTGAGCAGGAGTGATCCCCGAGCTTAGACCAAGGAGTTAGTGGGATTCATCCCCAAAATTATAATATATGAACTCCGAGACATAGAGATTATATAGTGGTTAAGGTGCATGCTGGGTAGAGAGCCCAGTTTAATCCCTGACGCTATACAGTTTCCTGAGTATCATTTGGTATGGCCTTAAAGCCCTCACTTAGCATCAGGTACCCCAGGGCCATCCTCATACCTTCTTATCGAACTGCTGCTTCAGTATCCCTAGGAGGGGCCCCTCCTGATTGCAGCTTGAGAGTCTCATAACCCCAAAATAATGTTACTTCTGGAGCTAGAAATGTGACTCAGTGATAGAGCATTTGCTCTGTGAATGTAAGACCCTGGACTTAATTCCAAGCACTGCATGATCCCCTAGCACCTACTTCAATGTATCCCCTGAGTATAGCAAGGTGTGACCTTAAACAAGAAATAAACAAAGAGTAGACTTGAGTGAGCCTTTTAGTGAGAAGACAGTCCTCCTAATGTGACTGATTTGCTGTGTGGTCTTGAGTAAATTACTTAACTTCTCTGAGCATCAGTGTTCCACCATGGTAAAGGTAAATGATGGCAACAACCATCTTGTAGGGTTACTGTGAGGCATAAGTGAATTGACGTTTTAAGCACTCTTAAAATAGTGTCAGTGTGTAGCAAGTGTATCTTAGTGACTGTTAAGTGAAAGCAAAAGCAGCCTGGCTTGAGATTTGTGCTTTTAGTCCTTGTCCCACTCCATCTTTTCGTATGTGATTTTATCATATCTCTAACAATACATAGACCTTGAAGCCAGTTGAACAACCCTGCCTGCACCTTACCATAAACTCAGTCAAGTACAAAGGAAATTGTGGCAGGAAAGGGCCCACAGTATGGAGACTGACCCCCGACCTTTGTGCAAGCAGAATCTCTAATCCAGAAGTCAGGCATCCTGGATTCCTATAAGAAAAAGGGATCTCTTCCTTGATTATGATGAAGTCAGGTTGTGTGTGTGTCAGATGTTTATACTGGTTGTGGCTTGGGCTGGTTCAAACCAGAATGACCAGTGGAAATTCAGATGCACTCCTAGATCCCTCAACCATCTATTGGTGTCATCACTCATGTCTTTGATCTCTACCTGTGGTCCTTAGGCTTTGAAAGTTCATCATATCTACATGGGTTAAAATGCAGGTTTCTAGGGCCCAGACAGCAGCCAGTCTGGGATGGGGTCCAGAAGTCTGCATTCTAACAAACACCTCAAATGATTCCTGCTCCCACCCAACTTACCCCATGACCAACCTTTGAGAAAAGGTATTCTAGTATCCCCAGAGCTTCTCAAATATCAAAGTGTGCCTGCAAATCGCCAAGGATCTTGCTGAAATACAGATGCTCATCCAAGAAAGGTGCTAGACTTCAAGGCTAGTGTTGGCAGGCCAGTAGGTAGTAAATCTAAACCCTCTTGCCTCCACAAAGGGATGTGGTTATGAGCCAAAACACAGTCATTGCCCCCTCTCTTGCCCCCACTAGCTCATGGAAGAGCATATAAAGTAATGAAATCTGTTTAAAGCTAAAGATTTCTCTGTCTTCCAGCTTGCAAAAGATCTTCACAGTGAACAGAAATTAAAGAAAAAAGGTCAGTCACTTATTTCTGCTGACTGGCCTATATCATTTCATAAATGGAGTCCTGGGCCTGTATTCATAGCTACAGTCTTTGATTTAATGATAAACTGAGATAAGGGTAATCAAACTTCATGCTTCAGGGCATAAGGTGATTGCCTGCTGCGTCAGGATGGAATTTTTTCCCTTGTGCTTTGCACAATTGACTAGATGCATTAGAGTGAGTACTTGGGCAGCACTAGGAGGAGCGGGAGGAGGGTGGCGGCAGGGGGATTCAAGAGGGCCTGGCAGAAATCTCCGTGGGATGAGATCATGTGGGAAATAGTCTCGTGTGCCATGAATAAGCCCATCATCATTTGGCATTAGTGTTTCCTTCCCGTATTGATTCTACACACTGTACGTATTTCTACAAACTACACAGTGATCTAGGCACCGAGACTCGTCTTGGTCAGTAGTGCACTAACTGTAGTCTAGGAAAAGAACTGTCCCCTCAGAGGTCCACTCCCTTTCTCGTGATAGTTATAATGAGCATCATAAGGAAACAATGCAGGTGAGAGGCCTTCATCAGAACCAGAGCAGTGCTGCAATAATACTGACACAATGAACTATTTCTGGGATCACCATTTGTTGTTTATATGAAGTAATATAGTACTTCCCACTCTATATGATCATGTCTCTTGATAATGTCCAGGTGGTTATTGAGTTCCTCCTCTCTTCTAACCCCTGACATGTTTTATTTACATTTTCTTACGTAATCCTTATGTCAGCCCTGTGGGGCATATTCTTTTTATATTTCCACAATGTAGGAACAGAGAAGCAGGAAGCATCCATTATTTTCTTACTACTATTAGAGCAAATGGCCATACACTTATGTAACACCTTACAAATCTGGAGGATGCAGAACCAAGTGGGAGATGCAGTGGGGAGTAGAGAGAGACTGAATAGTCTCCAAGGTTGTTTTGAGTGGGAGGATTCCTTGGTGCTATATTTATTTTTATATTTAATTACCTGGATAGTTAGATCAAATCTATTGGTGATTTAGAAAAATATGAATCCATCTCACGAAGGTATTTACAGCTCTCTGTCAAAAGAGACAGATAGCACAAATAGTCCTCAAATGAATTATTGTTACTTACAGTTTACTACACTTTGCCCGTTGGGGTCGTGGGGATCACTTAAACATCACTACTGCTAATAGAGTTGCTAATGTAATTTTTAGACTCAATTTTCAAAAATACACAGGTGATATCTTCAGGTAGCAATAATTGCACTTCATTCATCTCTCAGGGGTTGGTATGCTACCGTTGCACAATTTCCTGGTAATTTTCAGTTCTGTCCCTGAAGAACCATCCTCCACCAAACATGCAGGACAGGGAAGGCAAATGAGTTTCCAAGTGTAGAGTCAAACCTGACTGATGGGTAGTGACTGCTGCAGTTTATTTTATTGAAATTCATGAGGCTATATTCAAGGGCAGTACTAAAAGAATACCTTCATTGATTAGTGGAACCTTCTGTGGAAGTAGACCCTACATTGCAAGTTTGCCATGTTTATTTCTATATCATCTTTAGAGACACACACCTCCTTTAATATAATATGCTCATTTTCCTAAGGGTCTCTATGCAATATTTAATATTGATGTCATCTGGGGGGGTCTAGTTCAGCGAGTCAAAACAAGAGCACTGGAATTGTCTGATGTATGAGAAGGAAGAAAAGGAACTACCAATGGATAGGAAACATGCTCATGATTGCTTTATTCAACTCTTGAAATTTGCTGTATTTTCTATTTTTCCTCTATTATTTCCCACTATTGTTTCTACAGCATGTGTAATGTTTTATCAAAGACTTTAAAATGTGCTAGATGATTATCCTACTTTAAAGAACACGTTCACCATAGGCATATAAACATGGACTTATATAGAAATACTCTACCATCACATATTCAGAGATTCTAAATGGTAGCTTTTAGAATTCTTCCGTCTGCCAACAAGACAAGAAATGTGGGGTATTTCACTAATTTCTTGGTCCCCTCTTTTCCCCCTCCCCCCTTTCCCACCTCTTATCCTTTTGTTTCTTTATTTTGGTTCTCCTAAACAGTGTTGGGGGGGGGCTGGTGCCACTCCTGGCAGTGCTTGGCTCAGTCATGTAGGCCTGGTATGATGCTGGGTTGGATATGGAGGTCTACCAGGGACACAGCCAGTAGTACTTGGGGTGGGGGTGGGGAGAGCAGGCAGTGCTAGGGATCAAATTTAAAGACTATCCAGTTCTTCGAGCTATCTCCCAGATCTCTCATTTTCTTTTAAATGGAGAAAATGCCCTCTATTGTAAAGAGATGTGAAATCATTCAGAAATAATGTGTAGAAATTGAGTGTTTAGTACTAGGAACACAATAGATTCTCAGTCGTGTTGGATTTGGCTACAATTGAAAACCCATCTTAGAATTTCTTAAACAATGAGGGCTTGTTATAAAGTCAGATACTAAGAAGTCCTGAGATGGTGTGTCTCATGCATGGTTGCTTCATTCTTTGACTCAACAATATCATCCAAAGCTAAGGGGCCTTCTGTGATCTTCTCTACCATGATCATCCTGCTAGTCTCTCCTGGACTAGGTCCTTTCAAGCTTTCAACAAGACTGGCACGGTACAGGTTAGAATCTATAAGATAAGAGACCAAGTCATTCTAAGAAACCTTTCTTAGTAATAGACTTCACTTCTGTCTCCCAGTTGAATACCTTGGATAGAGAATGGAACCACTGCAATTGACTTAGATGAAGAAAGTCAACTAGTGATCATATACATTTTCTTCCAAACTTACGTACTGTTACATAGGCATGATATGATGGGACACTATACCCATGAGTGTACCCCTGAGACACCCCTGAGTTAGTTCAGGTTATAAAATCTAAATATTTATCCAGAAGGAGTGTCTTGCTTTTTTTAGAAAATTTGGCATACCTGAAATAGGTTTTACATTTGAAATATATGGTTGAAGAGATAGTACAGGGATTAAGGCCTTTCATGCTGCTTTCTTGGTTCAAATCCCTAGCACAGCATATGTCTTCCAAACATCACCAAAAGTGATCCCAGAGTACAAAGCCAGGGGTAAGCCTGAAGCACAAGATGGGTGTGGCCCCCAAAATTTATGAATATATATAAAATTTATGACATTGGAAGATAGCACTAAAGAAAAGTGGGCAAAATATGTAAAAGGAATTTGTTTTGTATGCCCCCTGCCTTTTTTTTTTCTGTAGTTTGTTTTAAAAAATAGATACATCCTTTCCCAGATAAACACTTTGAAGCATAATAAACACAAGCCATAATTGTAAAGGGACTTTTATCTCTGGAGAGGTAGCAACAGAAATACTAAGTCTGTCTCTTAAGTTCTGGGACATTGCATGATTACAAATTCACAATACTTGTTTATTTATTTTTATTTTCTGTGATTCCTGCATCCAAAAAAAAAAATTAACCCTTAAAGAGCAAAAGTTAGTTGACATGTTTCTGTCACATATTATAAATCCTCCATCCACTGAGGAAAGTTACCTATTTTTATGATTTTTATCACTTAATGAAACAATTTGCAGACTCCCTGTGATGAATCTTAGAGGGAAATGATCTTTCTCTTCAGTCTTCCCCCACTCCCTGAACCTACCCCCACCCCTAATTTCACTTGGTCACTTGACATCCCGTTATTCATCGATTTGCTTGAGCGGGCGCCAGTAATATTTCTATTTTACCCTATCATGTGCCAGTGTAGCCCAATGGCATCTGGTTGCTTCAGGAATACAAAGAGCCTCAAACCGTTCGTTCAGGGTCTTGACGAAGAAGTCTGACCATCTTGTAGGTGGGCGGCTACGTGATCTTTTGACATGCCATGGGATCCAGTCGGTAATGGCTCTAGTCCAGCGGTTGTCTCCAAATCGCATTACATGTCTAGCCCATCTGATTTTTCGATGCCTTGGCAAACGAGACAGCGTTTGCCAAGGTGTGAGTGATATCGTTCTCCGCTATGATCTGCTTGTCAGGGCAGAGAGCAATATCACACCCCTTATTTGTATACAATAAATCAGACTTATAGTCCCATAAAATATGGGTGAAGGAGTGGCCTTTGTCACCTTCTTTATACACATGATCGGCCTTTGCATAAGCTGAAACCGCCTAGATTTTTCTATATCTGAAATTTCTCATTTCAATATTTTATGGCTCATTTTTGTTCACCAAAATGAAACGCTACTTGTCTCTCTCTAAGACCTTTATCTAATAAAAATCTTTTTCTTTAAAGTCAAGCAGTCACCATTCTCTGCAGTCCTCTAGATAACCAGCCTTCACTGTATTCCTTCCCAAAGAATTGCTAGTCTCCACAAGTAGAAAGTGATACTGAGTTCCAATTCTGACCCTACCACTCAGTGTCTCAGAAACTTGTTCTCCTTACAAAAAAAAAAAAGTCAGATAAATATCTGCCTCGTAAAGATGTTATGAGATCGTTTTTCAGAAGGAAATAGATACAGAACACTTAACATGGTCTCTGGCATAATGAAATATTTCATTGTAATCAGTCTTTTATTACTACTATTTTTTTTCAATCCAAGGTTGCCTGGCAATGTATGTAATACTTGCAGATGGAGACTTGTAGCTTTTGCATATCTATAGTTTCTATAGAACACGTCTGAATGTCTAATTAAATTGCATAAAGGATAAAGCATTAGTGATCTACTAAGAATTTGGCATCTTTTTGAACATATCTGAACATGGTAATATCTTATTGCCACTTGTGTTTGGACGTGGTTTTGAAACACACTCATGATGGGATGAAGGTTTATTATACTAGGGATATGTTTTTGGCATAGAAACTATGACATATAGTGAACCATGCTCAGGGTCATATAATCTAACTCAGCCTGACTCTGAGTCTTAGTATTAACTTCTAGATTTATTCCTTCATTCATTTGAACATCTAGAGGACATGTAACTCACTCCGATACTTGTCATGATTTAAAAACAAAAAACACTTCTGTATTCAAGACTTTAAAACTCAAATATGAGTATTGTCATCCTTGGGTATTTTATTTTCAGTCCCAGAATTTTTATTTATTGCCAACATGGTCATTAAAATAGCCAGCCCTTTGGTATGAACATTTTCTTAAAACAGTCTCTAGCTGATTACGTGGATTCCATGTACTCACACATCAATGCTCACTTTTAGAATAGGTTCAGCTATAGTATTTGGGGACCTAGATACCTAATTCTATGGGGCCTCATCTCTCCATGGTAGGAAAAGGAACTATCACATTGCATCTGCATTTACTTAGTAGAAGAATCAGTATCTTTTTCTGGCTCAGTCATTTTTACACCTTTGTGAGAGCAACATTCCAAATTCTATATTAGAGCTTAACAGCTGTTTGATAGCAAGCACGGACTTCAGAAACACTCATGTTTTACTAAGTTGAGGTCACTGACAAATGGCAAGAAATAAAGACATTTCAAAGAAAGCAACTCTCAAGGAGCTGAGATTCTTCACTCATCTGTTTCGGTAGAACTTCAGTACTGCCTGAAGCCACCGTCTACTTGAGCAAATTTTAGCTCACTAAGGAATTCAAGGTTCCCAGTACCTCTAATCACCCACCCAAACATTTGCTTCATTAAGTGGCCTATTTGATCAGAGAAGAGATGAGAAGACTTTCTGTAATGTTAAAAGCCCAAAAACAACTCTACAAAGTCACAGTACCAGCAGCCAATTAAGATCAAAGTCCTGATGCTTAGTGCTCCAATTTCATCACTTAAGCATTAAGCAATTTTTACTTTGACACTGATCAAGAGGTGTTAATGTAGATTCTTTTAAACAACTCAACTCAGATAATTTAGGGAGTATGTGTGTGTGAAAGAGAAAGCGAAAGAGAAAATGTAATTTTTCCTCCCTCTAATAACTGGAAGCTTCATGTCTCTGGGTCTTCTAAGAGGTACCCAGCTTTTTTAGGGGGTTATTTAATTACTAACTAATTTGATTCAGACTCATTTAATTGTGCTTTATCTGTGTGGAGAACGTCTTGACTTCTGCCTGTTTTATTGTCTACAACTGGATGCTTACTTTAGAAGCCTTGGAACCAAGTGGGAGATTACGTTTGAACTCCCAGACTATTTCTTCAATTCCTAATGGTTGAATGACTGATGTGTTTACATTTGTAAATGAGCTGATTTGAAGAGAACCACTTCTTCTTGCTTTACATCTAGATAGAAATACATAGCTATTCCTATCTACTATGGGTTTATATATTTTTTTAATCACCATGAGTTACAAAGTTACTAATTATTAAATTTCAGGCATGCAATGTTCCAACCCCAGTCCCTTCCCCAGAGTCCACTTCCCTCACCCATTTTATTTATTTATTTTTAATGCTATTTAACGTTTTATTTAGTCAGTGATTTTTATTTTATGGCCAAGAAAAGTGAGCTCAGTGTGATCAAATTCTGAAATAGATTCAGAGTTCCATCAGCATGTCCATTAAGGTAAAATGTTAACAGTTCCATTGTGGAAATTAGCATGTGAAAACGTGTATTTAATATTTTGCTACACCTTCAAATAAACATTTACTTCATGCTTAGTTTGTCATTTATTTGGCTGGCGGTGAAGGAGGGTGATGGTTCCAGAGAGCAAGAAAGCTGGCAGAGGGAGTCCTCACTTCCTGCCTCTCCATTCATAGGACTTAAAGAGGAAGTTGGGACTTGAATGAAACAGGTCTTCCTTTTCCATTTTCCTGTGCATGTGTTTTTCCACAGAAAGGAGACCTAATGCCAATATTTGAACAACTGGGCTAAAAATGTTTTGGGCTTTAAATATTCTAGTACACAATGGCAGTGTTTCCCTTTTGCTTTTGCTGGTGTACAGTTGACTGCTGAGATGTCTAGGCCAGGTTTCCTTCCTCTTATGTGACTGTAATTCTTAATTTTTAATGCAAAAGACTATCACTACATTGCTAACACCAAGAGAACAGCAGTGATTTTTGAATTGGCACGAATCTTTGTGAAAATCGGATTAAAGATCACACTAAAAATAGGAACTGTTGTTGCTGGTTGGATTTTTAGCATTTTATATTTTGTATGCCAAGGAAGGAAAAAGTAGGAGGTTGGAAGGGAGAAGAGCAAAGCCAAAATTATAGTATGCTAATTTAACTGAAACCTCTGAAATACTCCTAGTTTCTGTTACAGAACGCCGAGTATGACATAAAATGATAGAGCACATATTCTTTAAGAAGTCACCCTTCAAAATAAGTTGTATATTTTAAGAAATACATGCCATATGATGCAAATATTGGCTCATAGTTCTATTTAACAGAAGGACTATATGAAAATAAGCATATTTGTATTGGACAGTGATTATATTTCATTATTTTAATGGATTATTATTATTCTCTGTCTCCTTTTTAATATGTCCAATAATATATGGTGTTGTTTTCAAAGAAAGAAAGTTTAATAGAGTTTATTTTTAAAATCATTTCCTTCTAATATTTTCTGTGTTGTTAGAAAGTTTGTAGCAGCAAATGTAATTTTATCTTCTGATTTTTCCTACTTAGTGTTATATCACAAGTTGGTGATTACAATTGTTCCTTATTAACATGTTAATGATTGCACAATATCTCATGAGACTGGTATAATATATTTTTTGCTTTAACTACTTTTCCATATTCCAAAATGAACCTGTTTCCAACTTTTTCTTTTGGGAGGGGATATGAAGAGAGAGTTTGGACCATTTCTTGCTGTGTTCAGGCTTATTCCTGGCTCTGTACCCAGGGATCACTACTGGCTGGCCTGGGGAAACCATATGTGGTACCAGGATTATAGAGCCTGAATGGAAATGTGTGTGTGTGTGTGTGTGTGTGTGTGTGTGTGGGCGCACGTTGCACATTGCAAAATATTTTATAAAGTGGTTGCATTTGTTTACCCTACAATGCACAAAGTATTAATTGTATCCATCACTAGTTTTAAATATATTTGTATGTATTTTAAAAAAATACTAAAACTTGGCCAATTTAATATTATAGATAATTATTATTATTTTTATTATTTTTTTGCTTTTTGGGTCACACCCGGCGATGCTCAGGGGTTACTCCTGGCTCTTTGCTCAGGAATTACTCCTGGCTCAGGAATTACTCCTGGCTCGGGGGACCAAATGGGATGCCGGAGATGGAACCCAGGTTGGCTGCATGCAAGGCAAATGCCCTACCCACTGTGCTATCGCTCTGTCCCCATAAATAATTTTGTTAATACATTTTTGTTTCTGTTTTTGGGTCATTCCCAGAAGTTGCCCAGGACTTATTCCTTACACAGGGTGTTTATGGATCACTCCTGGCAGGTCTCCGGAGACCTTATGTGGTAACAGGATCCAACTCAGGTCAGCGTCACCTAAACACAACTGACAGGCACCACCTGCATAGGCCTCCCAGCTTGGACATTGCCACCTTCTGGGAGAGACGCTGGAATTAAGTGTACTAGCTGTCTAGTCCGTTATTTACATTTTTACCAATTGGTAACAAGGAGTTTTAGTTTTTAAGAGACTGAGACAGGACATTTGAGGGACACATTTAATATTACTTGACACACAACCTAAGGTATAATGCTGAAGAACTGATGTTCATTTCTATCTGACTAAAGGCTTCCTATGTGTCCACAGTAGATCTTGATCTGACAATGAACTGCAGGCTTCAGCTGGACTAAGAGGAGAGAGCAAAGAAAGGAATATTTCAGAGTAGAGAAAATGTAAGGAAGAATTCCTTTTGAACATAAGGCATATTCATTGTCTAGCTGCAGGAGAAATCACCCAAAACCAGAGCTTCAATCATGAATTTGACTCATGCCTATTTGGACAGCACTGAGCAGAGACACTAAGTTCTAGTGCCCTCACTAGGGCACTGACAAAAGCCCATCAGGGAGCCTAGGCAGTGTTTTCTGTCAGCTGGGGACTCAGCTCAGCTGACTGTGTGGCCACCTTAGTTCCGATTCACGTGGATTTCTTCCCCACTTGGGCTTCTCTTGCTGTGTGGCTGGCTTTACATCAGTGTGTTTACATCAGTGGTGTTTGAGAAAAGAGGATATGGAAACTACCCATTCTGGATCCAGAAACTGACCCACTGTTCCTTTTACCATGCTCTGTTTTTTAAGCATCCAGAGCCCAGGTTCAGAGACAGGATTGATATACCCACACCCACTTCTAAAAGGGAACTGTATAGAAGTATTTGAGAACCATGCTTATAATTGCCAGACAGTACTCCCAACCCTTGGAGAGGCTGAAAATGGAGATACTTGGAACCACCAGGAACTCAGAAGTGGTGTGGCACTAATTTCTACTCCTGCTCAGCGGGATGCTCCAGGATTGAGTTCACCATTTACCTTATAACAAGGATTTAATTTGGTGTCTCTTGAACTGATTTTTCCACTACTAGGAATTTTGCACTGTTCTTTCTACACCCTGCCTCACCAAGCTTCCCTTGGAAGCCTTGTCTTCATGTTTTAATTATCTGTTGTCATTACTCTTCCATAGTACAATACATGTTAAAAGTGAACCTCAATGTGTGATCATGTCAATAATATGTTAAGTATACTTGGTGCATATATATACTGACATAGCACTTAACCTCTAATGTGCTGTATTTTTTTTTTTTGCTCAGGGGTTTCTCCTGGCTCTGCACTCAGGAATTACTCCTGGCGGTGCTCGGGGACCATATGGGATGCCGGGATCGAACCAGGCCGGCACAGGCCAGCCGCGTGCAAGGCAAACGCCCTACCCGCTGGACTATCGCTCCGCCCCCAGTGCTGTATTTTTTTAGACTCTCATGTGATTGCTGAGTATTTTAATTAGGCATTTCTATTACTAATGTGAAGAAAAGTGAAATTATTTACAGTTTCTTTTGCTTAGTCTTCCAAAGAATATTTGAAATTCTAATTTGAATCCAGAGGAAGAAACTGTTTTCAGTGTCTTCCGTAGGACAGTTTTCAAAAACGATTAATTTGTCATAGAGTAAGATACACAGCAGAGAGAAAGCAGTGTTGCCTGTGATCATAGTAATAATAATATTTGTAGTAACAATACTCTATTATAATCACTGTATCACTGTCTTCCCGTTCATCATCGATTTGCTCGAGCGGACACCAGTAACATCTCCATATGTTCTGTCTCATGCAAGTAGAGCCCAAGGGCACCTGCTTGCTCCAGGAACATAAAGAGCCTCAAACCATTCCATCTGGTCATGGGAATGAGGTCTATAATTGTTACTGGTATTTGGCATATCAAATATGACACGGGTAGCTTGCCAGGCTCTGTCATGCGGGTAGCATACTCTTGTAGTCATCTCAAAATCCAGCATTTATTGATGAACTGCGTGGCCACAAGTGGCCCCGCAAGCCGGGCTGTGATAGGCTGGTCTGCTGGGTGGAGTTCTGACGAGGGGGAAGTCCGGATATGGAAAATGGAGGCCCTCATGGAGAAGGGGGTTGTCTGGCTTGTTGTGAGGCTCTGTTGGGGTGGCAGGCCAGGGCTAGAACCCGCCATCCCTCCCTGGAGCCTTGTGAGTGGCTGGGCACAGGGAAAGCCAGTAGCAGCTCTGCCCCATGTCTGTGAGTTTTTCTATTATAATAGCTAGTAGTTTTTTTTTAAACATAGTTGCTAGTCAGTGTTTCAGGCTTTCTGCACATTGTCCTTCACTGTATCACTGTCTTCCCGTTCATCTTCGATTTGCTTGAGCGGGCACCAGTAACATCTCCATATGACCTGTCTCATGCAAGTAGAGCCCAAGGGAACCTGCTTGCTCCAGGAACATAAAGAGCCTCAAACCATTCCATCAGGTCATGGAAATGAGGTCTATAATTGTTACTGGTATCTGGCATATCAAATACGACACGGGTAGCTTGCCAGGCTCTGCCGTGCGGGTAGCATACCCTTGTAGTCATCTCAAGATCCAGCATTTATTGATGAACCATGCAGCCACTTGTGGCCGCACGAGCCGGGCTGTGATAGGCTGGTCTGCTGGGTGGAGTTCTGACGAGGACGAAGTCCGGATGTGGAAAATGGAGGTCCTCATGGGGTGGGGGTCGAGAAGCATATGGTTGTTTCCAATTCATTTTTATTATTATTACTGTCAGTATTATTATTTTGGTCTTTGGACCATACCTGGTGGTATTCAGGGTTTACTCCTGGCTCAGGAATCTCTTCTGGTGGTACTCAGAGAGCCATGTTCAGTGCTAGGACAGAACCTGTGTCAGCTGCCTGCAATGTTGTGCCTTGCCTCCTGTGCTATATCTCTGACGCCTGACTTCAATTCTTTTCAGTTGCAAGTTGAGGTTATTTTTCAAAGGTCACAAAGCAGGTGGACTGTGGAGCCAGAATGGTCTTAACATATTCTTCGAATCAAAGGAGAGTGTTATCTTCCTGTGTGGTGAGGAGTTGTCTCCCCGTCCATTCCTTGTTCTCAGGTTTTACACACATGTGACCCCCTTTTGGCCATTCCATGGGATGGAGGTGAAGTATGGATGAAAATTTTTCTTTTTTCTGTTCTCTTTCTACTCATTAAAGATAGAAAGTTGACAAGTTTTCCAAAAAGTAGAGACAGCCTGACTGGGTCTGCATTGAAAGGACAGGACTCTGCAAAAGAGTCACTACCTCTGAAGGACTCTAGCCTAGAGAGCTTGTCAACCTTCTTGGCTCAACAGCTTCTGAACATGGAGGTTCCTGAGCATGGGAGTGGACACTCCATCACCCTGGGCCCTATTGCCCCTGGACACAATGTAAAGACTGAAATTGGGTGAAGGATGGTAGGAAAGAGACCTCTGACTATTTCAAAGGTGGAGGTGGGAGGAAGAAAAGGAGGACAGCTCCCATTAACACAGGGAGACAGGATCTTGGCTTGCTTTCGGCATGAAATTTCTCCTCATTATTGTATTTTCTCATGAATTTTGTCTGATGCACTCACCTGCTGTGTCATTATTGCACTAGAAGAAGGGATGTAGGGGAAAATAGTGCTGTTCAGATCTGAAACCACAATAATAAAATCAAGCTAAACCCACAATAATATTCTTATCTCAGTAAGTTATAAATACCTCTTTCACTTCTCTTTTTCTTTGTCATTACCTTTTTCTGATGCAGTGATTAAGCCCACAGACACTGGAGGTGAACTTATTTGAGTCCTGCTACTTTGTTTTGTGGCTAAAGGTAGATTACCATTTTATTTCCTCATCTGCAGATTTGGGGAAAATAGTGGCAGCCTCCTAGGGGTGCGGAGCACAGTGCCTCTTGCGTCTTCGGCATTAAGCCTTGGCTTGTTGTGATCATTATTATCTCTCCTTTTGCTGGCCTCCAGCCTGTGCGCATTACACGTAAACTCCAGGAGTGTTGCCGGGAACAAAACAATTGTTTTATCAGGCAAACTTTGCTCTTTCAGTGGAGCAGGCAGGGGAAATATTGCATGGACTGACCTATGGATCTGTTTATTTCTAGCATTATTTAGAGTCCCTGCCTTCCAGGAACTCCCAGGCCAGTGAGAAAAATAAGCAAGGAGATGTAAATGCAAATCCTTAGTCAAAATGATGGCGTGATGTGCAGGAGACCAGAGAGATAGAAACTGGATCCTACTGGTTATGTGTCCTGAGGGACAGTGAGGGAGTGTGCCAGTCTAAGAAGCTTCATTCTAGGTGCCCAGGACAGCAGGACCAGGACCAAGACAGGAGGCCCAGTGGTGTTCTGGAAGTTATAGAGTAACTGCCACAGTGAAGTAGGAATGTTGATATTTATATGAGCAAAAGCATAAGCCATGTCAGTATACTGTGCTGATACAAGCTGCAACTAAATAAAGCACTGATAATAATACTACTTCTTCACACTTGTATAGCACCTTTACAACTTACCAAGTATTTTTACTCATATTTTCTCACTTGTCCTTTAAAAAAAAACAAAACCTGATGAGGTAGTCAGCAGCGATGCTCTTTCACACACCCCCTGAGAAAGCCTGGGAGCAGGGGAGGCAGCAGGAGGGAGCAATCACTGGTGCATGCACACACACACACACACACACACACACACACACACACACACACACACACACACAGTGGCTATGCTGTGGGATCCCCTAACCTTTGCCAGGGGTCTCCTCTGCTTCTCCCTGGAACAAGGCGTGCTACAAAGATACACAATCAGTCAGAACTCTCTCCAGGTCGTTTAGGTTACTCCACACAATTGTGGGAGAGAGCTGTGTCTGTGTTGTGCTTGTTTCTACCTGAGATCCTGTGCCCCAGGAGGCTGGTGGAACCCTCCCCATGTACGTTGCCAAATAGCCAAGGCCCCAAGTTCAGTCAGTGGCTTGGGACAAACACAGCCCGGCAGTTTGGGAAGAATCCAAGATCCATCAAGTCTTCCCAGGCCTGGCTGAGTCCTTTGCAGCTCCTCTTGCACTCTACTTCTGTCCCAGTATCCTTGTCACAAAAGGACCCTCTGGCTTCTGTCATTATCCCTTCATGTGCTCCATTCATGGGATCAGGGCAAGCAAGGAAAGGTGTGCCTCTCACCACAGGCAATTAGGTTCCAGTTTCCAGACAGTCGGCCTGTTTGCATGTCTAAAGTCAGAATCTTTTCCTATATCTCGCAGGCGGCTACCTATGACAGGAAGTGAGTGTGGGCATCAAATTCCTGACACCAGGCATTGTAGAGATGGGCTGGGGAGCATCTCCAGAGCATTGTCAATCCTCATGTTCACCCAGTGATGGCAAAGGTCATCGGGAGCTCAGGCTGCAGAAAGGTTCTGCCTGCAGCCTTGTTTTGTGCTGCTGCGTGTCTGTGTTCATTGCCAGGGAACGTGGACGAACATCGGTGGCTCACAGAGAAACAGGAAGCAGAAAGTGCTTTTTTGAAGCAGATTTGATTTATTTTTTTTCTTGATGAGGTACAAGGTTGCACATAACACTTCATTCAAAATCAACTATTGAAAATCTGGATCCTGACCACTTCCATTTAGGAATTTACTTATGGGCATAAAAGACACAGTCCCTGCAATCAAGGAATGCACAGTTGGGGACTAAGAGGTGAAAGGGCTGGAGCGATGCTGAGAAAACAAGGACATAGAATATGATTTGGAATGTACTTTGATAACGGCAAACCCAGATTTGGGGGGGTAGAGGAAAGAAAAGAGGAGTCAGTCTGGTGGCAGTGATTAGGGCAGAGATTAGTCAGAAGGGAGGAAGAGGAATTCCAGATAAAGGACGGAGAAAGGGAGAAGGGGGTTGTTTATAACATGGGGAGTCTGTGCACAGAACATATGTGGTGCCAAAATACACATCGCCTGAATGCTACCTGCTTTCGTTCAGGGGCCTCCTATTTGAGAGTCCACTCCCAAACATCATGAGGCCCTGCCTGTTGTTTTTATTTTTGTCTACACAAATCCTTTTTGAGCCTCCTGAGATTAGCCAGAGAGGTGATGATGGAGCAGTAGACCTGGAGACAAATGGTCTGAAGCCTCTTTTAACAGTCTAACCTTGAGTTCTTTCATTCCCCAACTCAGCAAACATTCTCTAAGTAGATACAGGGCGCAGACACGACAGTGGGTTATAAAGATAAAGCAGAAAAGAGAACAAACATAACTTCTGTCTTCATGAAGCTGACAGACCATTCAGCACTGATTATCGTGTCTATTCTAAATCTCTAAGGGTCAAGATAGATAAGGTGTATTTGCTCTAAAAAGCACAAGACACAATAAATGTGAAAAGTGCATAGTCCAACTCTGAGATCCAGGACAGATATTTATTGTTGGGAGATATGGGGAGCTGAGGCCTAACTGCCACACATAGATGATGAAGTACAGCTGCCAGCTGCGGACTACCTTTCAGGCGCACCAGGGGCTTGTAACTGGTCAGTTGCCTTGTGGGATATCTGGGACAAACTGCTAGAGACATAAGGCTGAAGGTGGTGTTCTCTGCATTTCTGTCTTACAGTCTGTCAGCGTTTTGCCTACTCCTTCATAGGGGCCCAGAGACCAAGCCTCATTCCAGTTGTGGTTGGGGAGTGGGAATGGAGGAGTAGGGAGCGAGCAGTACTTTCCTGCTCTTCCTGGGGAATAAAGGAGTCCTATGGCACTTGCTTCCTAGGCAGTAGCAGTACTAGAGGGAAGCTTGAGAAATATGAATTGGGAATCATCCTTTGCCTTTGGTAGCTATTTTCCACCTCAACTGAAAACTTAGAATTATAAAATCTAGTGACTTGAAGAGAGTCTTGGAGGTTAATGAGATTCTCACCCAAGCTCTCACCATATAGATGTGGAAACTGAAGCCTGAGGGATAAATTGACTTTCTCATGGACTTGGGGTTCCTAAGAGGCTGAGTACAATCCAGATTTCCCTCCCTTTTACTTCGTTTCTCTTCCATTTTTTGTGTGTAAGAGAATACAGATATGTGTATGTTTAGGGGTAGAGTACTACCACTTCATATCCAGTCATCAAATGCCAATGCCCTTCCCTGTCACCACCACTCCTCGGGTGACCTCTGTTCTTGTGTCAGAGTCTAAGGGTTTGTTTTCATTGGACAGTAACTACAATTATCTCCTGGTGCCTTTGATGTCTGGGGTATGATTAACACCATCCGAGGTCATGCATGGGAAGATGCATAATAAACATAGATAAGGACACTATAAAATTGGAAGCATAATTATCTCCAGCACGCACAGCACACACACTTTCCTCAAAGTTGTGTGCAGGCTTTCCTGGTGTTCATCCAATAGCACAACAGGTTTCAGGAACTCAGACAACTCTTATTATTTTTAGTTTAAATTTTTTTCAAAGCTTTTATGTTTTGTTTTGTTTTGGGTTTTTTTTTTTTTTTTTTTTTTTTGCTTTTTGGGTCACACCCGGCGACGCTCAGGGATTACTCCTGGCTCTGCACTCAGGAATTACTCTTGGTGGTGCTCGGGGGACCATATGGGATGCCAGGGATCGAACCCGGCCAGCACAGGCCGCCGCGTTCAGGGCAAACGCCCTACCAGCTGGGCTATCGCTCCGGTCCCCAAAGCTTTTGTGTTTTTAATTCATTTATTTATTTTAGGGCCTCTCCAGTGGTACTTAAGGAAGCTGGAGGCGGTCTGGGCATTTATTGGACAACTGGACTGGAATGTTCAATGCTATAGCCTGAGAATGCCGTGCTACTCCATGCCAGGGGCCACCAAGGCCACCTTGGTGGTACTCAAGGCCTCCAGTGCTATGCCTGGCAGTGCTTTGAAGGGCCGTATGGTGCTGAGGATTGAGCCGAGGGTCTGCCACTTGCCACACACTGTCCTAATTCTTGTACTGTCTCCCCAAACCTGACACATGATTTATTCAATCCTCACAGAAATTCTCCCAAAAGTAGTGGGAAACTAAACAAAGGAGCTAATCAGCTTACTCAAGGGCTGACAGATAACTAAAAGTTGGATTTCTATTCCTATTAGGCTTTCAGGCTCCAGAGCCCACATTAGCAACTAAGGATCCATTTTTGCACACGTGGGTCAGGTTACACCCCCATAGGGACAGGTCAGGCCCAGATATTCTTGTACCTTCCCAGCGTTGGACCCATTTAGTAAATAAACATCAGCAAACTGGTACCAATAGACCTAAATTCCCATTTGCTTCTGTAGGCCCGTGGTTTTAACACTGAGGTCTGGAGACGATCTTTAGTTGAGTCTCAGGTTGATTAAGCCCAAGCAGGTCACTTCAAGTGCCCTTGTTGGACTGAAAATTCTCTTGGGCTATTTATTGTTCTCTTTCTTGGTTAGAGCTTGAGTTTTAGTCCAGCGCTATTGAACTCAAGTCACTTAGATCATCGTTACTTGCTTCCATAGAACAAAATGTATTTTTTGAAAATGCTTTCAAATAGTTATAACCTTTCAGGAACTTGCAGCAATAGTACATATTTTGTGTTCTCTTTGCCCAGGAAGTGCATTTCCAAAAAAAACAAGTCAGAACTGTGTTTTCTAATGGAATGCGGATCATGGTAATGATTTATTCCAGTTCCTTCTGAACAATTATTAGTCAGCCTTCATATTTGCCACAAACAATTTAGGTTTTATAATACAGAGAGCAAGTACAAATTCCATATTTTTAACCACTTGAAAAACCATAGAACTTGGAAAAGAAATTCTTGACTCTGAAACTTTACAAAGGTGATTTTTTTTCTCACTTGTTAGAATGTCACCCTCCTGCAAGTCCATCCCTAGTTGTAAATCATGGCATCACTTGGGAAGGCTCAAGCGAGGCGGTTTGCAGAAATGCAACAAGACTCACACACCTAATTGTACCATTGACTCATTCTCCTACAGTCCATGAGGAACTGGGCACGCTCTCATCTGCCTCTGATCCCCCTTCCCCACTCCAGGATCCCACATCCCTTCATCAATCTGCTCCTTCTCTCCCAAGTTCCTACAGCTGCCCACCTTTAGCCTTTCTTTCTACTTATTGTTCAGATCCTTTGAGAACCTTAAAAGGCTTAGGAGGATTTGGGAAGCTATTGTTCCAGTGAAAAAAGTCAGGAGGAGACTCAAAACAAACCTGCTTCACTTCTGCTGTCCCAGCCTGGAGGGCAGAACCAGGCACAGATCCAGATCCAGCTGCCCTAAACCCAGAGTCATGTTCAGGCCATATGGCAGCACCAGCAGGTCAGCTGGTAAAATAAGCCAGTGTTCCAAAGGCAGGCTGAGTCCTTTGGCATCTCGGCCATCCCTTGGAGTCCGAGCCCTTCCTTTGTCTAGAATGCTTCCTTTCCTGAAGGCCTGGCTGGGAATGAGTGTGTGGGAGAGATAACAAAGAAGCCTTTCCTTTCTCTTGTCACTAACCCTGAAAGCCCCACACACCTCCCTTAAACTGTGGACATTTGTTGTGTTCATTTCTTCCACCAAAAAAAAAAAAAATCTCCTGCCATCTTTTTATTCCTTCTCCCTCCCCCATGATAGATGGTTCCTATGTTTTCGTATTTCACAAAGCTTGTCCAGTCTTGCTCCTGGAAGAAACTCACGTGTTTTGTCATAGACCCACATATTAGATGCTTCCAGCTAAGGTTCATCCTCTCATTAGTTTTTAGTGTAATCTTTGATTTAAGTGATGATTGTTTTGGACTTGAAAATGCTATCCAAATTGAATACGCACAGGCAGGTGAAAACTTGCAGGCAGGTTGTTATGAGAATTGTGTTCCCGAAGCCATGGTTCCTACTAGAGAGCAAATTCTGGGATACCTGTGCTGATTTGCTTAGAATTTGGCAAAGACAGGTGAGATCCTGTTTTCCGTCCCTTCTTGACTGATTCCTTTCAAGTTCAATTCCTTTTTGCATTATTAATATTTGACCAGCAGTCTCCTGATGTAGTGACTGGTATACTTTCATTTAAGAAAATCCAGACTTAACTCCAAACCCTGGCAAAAGAGCTGGCTTCATTTTCAGTAAACTTCTTTAAATAGCCAGGTTTCCTCATGCATGGAAAATATAATTAAAATTAAAATGGACCCAACTTTTAGGAAGGCATTGACTATAAAAACCAGACCCTTACAAAGAGCACAAAAAGCATCCAAACCCAGAGTGCCTTTTCTCCTTTCCATGGTCTCACATGCCAGTGCATTCCCTATTCTACCAGAATCTAGCCCCAAGAAAAGATCCTGTAAGTGTATTTATTCTGGTGTTTGGCTTATGTTTCACTCTAGCATCATTTACTTTATAACCGGATAAAAGACTAACAGCCAAAGAAAAGAACTTCCCAGTACAGAGTTCCAGGCATTGTCCTGGAACAATGCAGGACAATGATTTGCAGGCTGATTTTTCCTTTTATATCTTATTTATTTTTTTTGTTTGTTTTGAGCAGTGGGGGGTGTGGGATGGTCAAGTAGGCTTCCTTCTCTGCTGATCTTTTGTCCCCTGCTGTGCTCTTTAATCTCAGACATAACTCAGCTTTCCTTTCCTTTGAATTCCAAAATAAGCAGGAATTTCATTGGGGAGAGGTCAGGGTATGGGTGAAACAGAAGTCACTTATTTCTGGCCTGGTCTGTCCACCTTCCTAGATCAAAGTGCAGCTTGGGAAGGGTGACTGAGTAGGTGTGGAAAGAGGCATCTGTTGCCATTTGTAAGACCCTCTTGGTTTTGCAGAACCTGGAAGTCCAAGGACAATGGAGGTTGGGGGGAGATAGAGATGGCGCTATTGAGAACAGTGGAGAACCATGGCCAGAGTGATAGTACAGCGGGGAGGGCATTTGCCTTGCACACTTCCCGCCAGGGTTTGTTCTCTGGCATCCCATATGGTTCCCTAGTACCACCAGGAGTAATCCCTGAGCACAGAGCCAGGAGTAAGCCCTAAGCATCACTGGATATGACCCAAAAAAAGAAACCAAACAAAACTAGGGTGCTGAAGTTGATGATGAAGAGATAGATGGTCATGATGTGGTTCATGTTCCCGGCTGAATCCTATTCCAGGTGCTGCCTCCTTTATTTATGGATGTCTTCCTCTGATCATTAAACATTGACTGTTTAATGTGCCCTGGATAAATAAGATCCTGCTGCTTCAAGCAATCCTGTTTAATAGAGAAAATATGAGAACAAGAAATATTAAGACGAGGCTATCATTTCTGTAATAGAAGTGTATGCACAGTGTTGTGGCATGACTAACCATGCTGAGCCCTGTAGCCCGGAGCGGGACTTTGTGGTAGGAGAGGAAAAGGAAAGGGGAGAAAGTCACAGTCATAGGAGCTGGTGAATAGACAGTGTCTGGAAAGGACATTTGAGAGAATGAATGGTGTGTACAGAAGAAACTGCTTTGGGACCAAGAAGGGAAGCATCTGTGGATGAGACAAAGAAGCTGGGAATGAGTTTAGAATTTGTCATATAGGCTTTCAGGAACCATTAAATTTATTTTAGACAGGGAAGTAACATGATCCTACTGGTGCTTTAGAGAGATCACTCTGGTGGTTTTGTGATAATGAACTGAAATCTAGGACAGCAAAAGACAGTTAAAAGAGGTTTCTAGGGGCTGGGGAAATAGCTCAAAAGACTGGAGTACATGCTTGCATATGCTAAGATGCTGAGAATCTCCTGCCTCTTCCCAGCACCATTGCGCGTGGCTATGGTAGCCCCCAGACACTACTGAGGTGGTCCTGGTGGTCCCAACAATGATTTACCTAAATAGCAGCAGGCCACAGGGCCTGAGCACTGTCAAGCAGGCCCACAAAACCAGTCCACTAGTTTCCAAGTATGGTGCCCCAGGCCCTTAAACAATGTCAGGGAGCATTGCCCCAATGCCCCAACCCCCATAAAGCTGTTTTTAGAACAATGAAAAAAATGCTTAATTTTGAAATATTGGATCATAGGATGATGGGGGCAAAGAGACTTAAAGTGGCTGAGCAGGATATTAAATATACTAATAGCAACGATGATAATAATAGTTGTAACCATTGGATCTCCATCAAGTACAAATGTTTGAGATAGATTATCTTATTGAATCACTGAGATATTATTAGAACTATAATTGTCTGTTTTAGGAAGAGAAACTGGAGACTTTGAGAGGTGACGTGCTCAAGGTCACATGGTGGCAGGAACTTGAACCCCTGCACTCTGAGCTCAGCTCCTGTGCTCTGTCGGGAATTTAGCAGGAGGACAAGTCAAGGCAAATGTCCTGCAGTTCAAGTTTACACTTTCTGAATTGAAATTGCCTCTTTCTTTCTTTTCTTTCTTTCTTATTTTTTTTTCCACTAAGGTAAAATTTTTAGCAGAGAATTGAATAGCTGGTTCTGGAATCTTTGGGAGTCTTAGGAATGTGGTCTGCGTTAGGCATATGGCTTTGGAACTCGTCAGTTAATTAGTAATAGAAAAGTTTGGATATGATGTGGGTGAATCCCAAAAGATTGATAAAACCATGAAGACCCACATCTAGGTGTGGACAAGTTTAGATGAGATTGGGAAGGGTACCAGAAAGAAGTAACCAGAAAGGCTAAGGAGAGAACTTTGGAAGTCAAAGGCGGCGTTTCCAGATCTGGGACAGGAACCTGCAGGATTCAGTGCCTGGGGAGAATGAAAACTTGCACCAGGGAAGTGATTTATTAGTAAATACTATGCACCTCGGGATGAGGCCTGGAACACTGTATGACTGAAACCCAATCATGAACAGCTTTGTAATTGTATATTGCACGGTGATATAATAAATTTTTTTAAAAAATGTATATGCCTTGTATGCAGGAAACCTGGATTTAATCTCCAGGGCCCCCAAATAAATAGGGATTGAGTTTGGTATAGCAATGAGCTGGTTTATGGAAAGGAGTTAAAGAATTAAGTAGTTTGGACAGTTAGAAAATAGAAGACAAGAGATTCAGACTTGTTTACAAGGTAGCTAGGGTGGAGAAGGAGTAAGAGACAGGTTGGTAGCAGACCACAATCCAGAGAGACATCCTGCGTTGGTATGTGGTGCTCACAGGAGCCATAGAACCCGTGGAACTGAGCGGACTGAGTGTAGCACCCCACTTCTTGGAGAAGATAGGTAAAGATTGAAATCCCTTCAGACCTTGAAGAAAAAGTGTTCTTTCATTTTAAACTTACTCCCCTTTTATTAACTGAAGAAACTCAAGCCAGAGAACTGAAGAGACTGGCCTGTGACCCCAGATCTCCTTGTCCCTGGTCCCTTTCCTTTGCCAGTCTTAGTGAGAGAAGATGGGTGCCCAAAATATTTCTCCTGCTTGAATGGCTCTTGCCTTTGCCCCTCTGGAATTTCTGTCTTCCAAGATTCTAATTGTGTCCATTAATCTCTGCAGGATGAGTCAGAGAACTGACTTCACTTGCAATGGAGTATTTGTGCTAGTGGTTAATAATAAAAGCACCACTGAAGAATGGACACCTGGACACCAAGTTCACATAGGGGCGAAGGGCTCAGAATCAAGGACCTTTCAGTTACCTCTTTTTGTCCCAGAATAAGGGAAGAGAGGTTTGCTTACACCTCGTACCTGGTGCCTAAGCCAGTGTATAGGAGTGGATTGGATGGAGAGCTTCCTGTAGAAATTCCTTAAAAGAAAGAGCTGATGTTCAGAGCCTGGGTGATAGTACAATGGGTGGGGCATTTGCCTTGCAAGCAGACGACCTAGGTTCTATTCCTGACATTCCATATGGTCTCCTGAGCACTGCCAGGAGTAGTTTCTGAGTGCAGAGCCAGGAGTGATCCCTGAGCATCGCGGGTGTGACACAAAAAGAGTTGATGCTCTCTCAAGATTGAGGAATCACTGACCAGTGGCCTGAGCATGTGGCTCAGCAGGAAAAGCACCTACCCCCTGGGCAGATGTCTGAGAATTAGACTGCCAGCCTCTCCCCCAGCCTAGAGAGATCTCAGTGGTATTGTCATTTGTGATCTCAGACACAACAGTAGGTATGAAGATCTCCCCTGCCCCCAGCCATCATGGCAGTAAGGAACAAGGAAATAAGTTCTTTTTTAAAAATTAATGAAAATAAAGAGTTACTAATGAACTTGGATACATGTACTATCCATGCTTCTATGAACATCTCGAGTACCAAATCCCACCTCTGTGAAGGGTCTTCTGTATCAGAATCTGTATTAGTCTAGTGAAGGTCTATCTTCCCCTCACCTCACAGTGCAAGGGTTACACTGACATGCCCGTTGACTGTCACATCATGCTGATTAATACTGTGATAGGCCTGACAGTCATATATATTATTCTGATTAAATACTGATGTGAGTGCTGATTAAAATCCTCAGCACTACAGAAAGCACACTGGATGCTTTACAAACCTAAGCCTCCTTTTGTAATTATCCTTCATTTACCTGTTCCTCTGTGTCATGGTAGGCACCAAGGAATAGCAGTCAACTTGCTTTTCTTTGCTCTTTTTCAGTCTTCCTAAATGAATGACATCCTTGCCATCTCAGTGGCAGTGTACCCCTGAAACTGCCCCATGTGTGACAGCCTGCATGGTGTCCTCTCAAATTTCAGAGTCCCTCCCCATGCTACATATAGCTCTGTTCTAGCATTTCTGTGTTCTATTTGACAATCTTCTCAACGGAAGCTTTGCTACAGAACCTTGGATGCCATCCTCCTTGGATTTGTGGCCCCTGGTTGGTGGGGTGATTAACTGGTTTTTAATAGTATTCAATGAATCTAAAATAGGAGTCAAAAAAAAAATGCCAGTTTACCCTGACTTTTGCTGATTCAGGAGGAGACATCATTAGACTTTCTGTTTCTCCTTTCCATTCAGAGTTTCTCAAGTATTGATGATTGCAAGATAATGCCTGTTCCAGGGGACAGAAAATTCTTCCCCAGATAGAGGTCAAGAAGGACCAGTGAGAGTATGAGCAAGGACTGGGTGGAAGTAGCTGGTATAAGCCTTTCAGGGCCAAAGACCAGCTTCAGGTAGAAGCAGAAGTAATTAGAGAGATAGAAATAAGATTGGAGCAGGAGGCTGGGTTCCTGAAGCACAAGCCTTCAAGGAAGATCAGGGCTTTCTCCTCAGCAACAGCAGGAAGCTACTGAGGATTATGAGATTATATGATGCCGTTTACATTTCTGAAAAGATCATTCTGGTTGCATTTAGAAAATGAATGGGAGCAAACAAGGGGCAGGCAGAAAGGTCAGAAGACTAGAATGAGGGAAGGTAAGGAATAGCAGTCCTTGAAAGGGCTGCAAACAGCCCGCCTGTGTCTGCCTCACAGAGCTCCTGAGCAGTCACATGAGATGGGACCGGAAAGTATCCATTGCCTTTAGGGACCTGGAGGTCATCCTTGTCTTTACTGAAAGGCTTTATTGAGACCAGACCAGGAGAAGAGGGAGCAGATAAAGAGTGGGAGGTGAGGAAATGACGACAGTGAGAATCAAAACCTTTTTCCTGAGGCCTGATTGTGAATGGGAGGAAAGAGCAAGGTGTGGCTGAACCTGGGCTCCCAGAAGCTTTTACACTATTTTTTTTAGATGAAAAGAGAAAATCTAAATGCTAGTAGGTCAATAAAAACCGATATTCAGTCAGTTTATTCAGTCAATAAAAAGCAGTGACATATACAGAGGGTGAAAAGTGGAATCCTTGTTTTCTCTCTCTCCGAAAGGGTGAAAGCATTGGAGAAGAAAATATTAGGGAGTGAAATCTTCTCTTAAATCAGGAGAGGAGGGAAAGCCAGAAGATGCAGTTGAATTGGAATATTTGGTAATGGGAAAGGGAGGGACTCGAGGCAGTATATCTCTGTGGCCTTTTTCCGTGGTGAAGCAGCCGTGGGGCAGGAGGAAAGTGGAGTACAGGTGAGAAAACAGCTGAGGACTTGAGAATGGGAGAGATTCACACATCTGGGAAATGAGCCAACTTGGCTAAGAAGCATAGATTCACTTGGTAACTAGAACCAGATTCTATATTACTACCAGATTGCCCTTAAGTGGGTTTATTTTGCTAGTGCTCAGTTGTTCTGGGTGTGAGATGCAGGAGGTGAGTGGCTGAGCTTATCAGCAAGAAAGTCAGGTAAGGAGAACGAGAATGTGGGAGTCTAGGATAGGCAAGAGACAAAGTGACCAGCAGTGAACTACCATATCTCACTTGGATACAGTGGCTTGTCATGGGTTACTTAGTGGGTTGGAAGAAGGAGAACATTGAATGGAACAAAGAGCCTAAGTAGCCAAACAGGAAAGCTGAGATGATGTGAGAGTGGGATCATAGCATGTAATGTTTGACTCCGTAGTTGAGATGGAAAAATGATAGCCAGTGCCAAGAGTGGAACCATGGAGATGGGAGCTCGTAAAGATTTGAAGTCTTATATATGTATGTTCCTTGCTCTCCCTGTGCACAGCCGTTCATGAGGCAGTCGGGAGGCATGGCGGGTTCTAGCCCTGGCCACCACCTCGGCAGAGCCTCACAACAAGCCAGACCACCTCACTCCAAGGGCGCCGACATTTTCCACATTTGGACTTCCCTCTCGTCAGAACTCCACCCAGCAGACCAACCCATCACAACCGGCTCGCTGGCTGCTGCAGCGCCAGGGTTCATCAATAAATTCAATAAATTCTTTATTTGGAGATGTTTAAAAGAGTTTGCCTCCCTCTCGGCAAGCCTGGCAAGCTTCTCGTGTTGTATTTGATATGTCAAATTCCAGTAACAATTACATTAGGTCATTCCCATGACCTAATATAATGGTTTGAGGCTCTTTATGTTCCTGTAGGAAGCCGATGCCCCTAGCTCTACTGGCATGAGACAGGACATATGGAGATATTACTGGTGCCCGCTCTAGCAAATAGATGATCAACGGGAATATTGTGATCGTGATATATATATATAAGATATATACATATGTATGTGTGTGTGTGTGTGTGTGTGTGTGTGTGTGTGTGTGTGTGTGTGTGTGTATATATATATATATATATATATATATATATATATATATATATATATATATATATATCACCTCCTAGAGGCCCAAAGCCTGAAAAAAAAGTCCCTGGGAAACTTTTGCAGATCTTGAGGTTTGGGGACAGAGGACTCTCATGCTCTACCCCATACTCTCCAGTCTTAAAGATCCTTTTTTGAGAAGTGGATTCCTTTGAAGAGTCAAAAAAAAGAACATTCAAATTAACATATCTGTCTGGGTTCTTTTTCAAGGATATGGGGATGTTTCCTAAGTAGTACTCAGGAGACCCAGAGACTACTCCTAGCAATATTTAGACACCTGGGCCAGGCCTGGCCTTGAGGTGCTATGGGCTATCAAGGCCACAGCAGAAGAATTTAGGGCCCAGCTCATGTGCAATCTTGACCTCTGAGCCATATCTTGGTCCTTTTATGCGATTTTGTTTTTTATGGGGGAGATTTCTGAATTCTGAATCCTCTATTTACCCTGGAGTTGGGGCACACTCAGCTATGCTCAGGGATCTCTCCTAGCAGGTCTAGGGGACCATGTGTGGTACCAGGGATAAAATCGGTTGTTCTTGTTCTGGTTTTCAGCCCCTCTCCTTTCCTTTTTCTAGTACCACTTACAGAGAGAGAAAGATGATAATTCTCTCTACTTGGGATCCGTAATTTTAATTTGTCCATGATACTGTGACAATAAAAAATATTTGTAGTGGCCAACCTTATTAATTCTACTGCTCAAAACACTCCCTTTCAGTGTTTCTCTTAGTTTGAAACTCTTTATAGAAAAATCTGTTTTTGTTTGTCTTTAAAAAAAAAAACTTCATTTTGCCTTCTTTGTTGAGGAATATTCTCACTGGTTATAGAATTCTAGGCTGAAGATTTATTCTCTCTTAGCACTTTGAAGATGGTATTCTGTGGTTTAATAGATTCCATTATATTTTTTGATAAGTCAGCTGTCAGTATTATTCTTGCATCATTGAAAGTAAAATATCTTTTTGCTTTTAATGTTTTCCTGGTCTTTGTTTTCAGCATTTTGACGGTGATGTGTTTAGTCTGTTTTTTTTTTTTTATATTGAAATGTTCTTAAAGTTTCTTGAATGTGTGACTTAATGGTCTTTTGTCAGTTTTGGAAGGAATATAACCATTATCTTGTCATATATTGTTCTACCCATTCTCTCTCTCTCTCTCTCTCTCTCTCTGTCGCTCTCTCTCTTTCACACACACACACACACATCTTAAATGTTCTTACAAGAACTTACGTGTCTTTCTCTCTTGTCTGTTTTTAATATCCTTTTGCCCCCATGTTACTCTCTGAGATTTTCTATAAACCCATTTTCCAGGTCACTAGACTTCTCTTAAGTCAGAATTAGGTTGCTAAAACCATCTAAAGAAGCTATTGTGCTCTTCAGTTTAAAAAAAAAATCTATCAAATATTTAAAAGCAGTTCTCTGGTGAAGTTCTCTGACTTGTAATCTTTCTTGGACACACTGAAAGAACCAAACAGATTTTTTAATAAAAATTTTTGTTTCTAAAAAATAAAAACATCTATGATCACTCTAATATCTAGGTTACCTGTGGGTATATTTCTACTCTTTTTTTTTTTTTTTTTAGTTTGAGTCATTGAGAAGGATGCTAATTGCTGTTTGAGCATTTGGGACATTTTGTCCAAAACATTGTTGATGCTGGATGATGTTATTTAGGCCAAGAGAAGATTTACCTTATTTTTACTGCAAGTTGCTGGTGTGGAGGAAAATGACATCCATCCAATGCCTGATGTAGTTTGCAAAGACCACATTGAAGGATTTTCTTAGCAAATGCCTCATGTTTACATCCTCTCCTGAAGGTGTTGATCTTCAGAGATTCATATTCGAGTCTCTGGATATTGGTTCGTGAATGTTAGAACACCTAAAAGTGACTTAGTGATCGCAGCTTCTCAACTTGATATGATTAAATAAGCAAGTATCAAAAAAAAGTGAAATCAAGTTCTGAGTATGGTATACATTTTCTGTTGTCGTGGTAACTCTGACACAAGCCTTCTTCATTTTATTTGGTCTTGACCCTCAGAACTAATAGGGTGAATCATATATATCACTTGTATCACTTGTATCACTTGTCTTCCTGTTGATCATTGATTTGCTGGAGCAGGCACCAGTAACATCTCCATACGTCCTGTCACATGCTAGTGTAGCCCATGGGCATCTGCTCGTTCCAGGACCATGAAGAGCTCAAACCATTCCCTTCAGGTCATAGGAATGAGGTCTATAATTGTTACTGGTCTTTGGCATATCAAATACGACACGGGCATGCAAAAAATGGCAAACCTTACTTATGTATGTACATGTTTTCTGAGTTAAAGAATTTCCTATAAGAATCCTATAGGAATATTTTTTTACTATATCATTTCCTATAGGAAAGTTTTTCACAATAGATTCATTAATTAGCAAAGTGGTTTCCTCTCCTTGGGTGTTTGTCCATCTATGAAGTTGTACCTTATCTCCAAGAATAGCCCTGCCATTGTTAGAATTGTTACAAAATTTGTAAATAATTGTATAAAATGAATAGTCTTGTTTGTTTATTTGTGTCTGGGCCACACCAGCACCTGCCATGCTCTGGACTTATTCCTGACTCTGCCCTCAGGAATCACTTCTGGTGGAGCTGGGAATCAAGCCTGGGTTGGCTGAGCGAAAGCAAGGCAAGCTCCCTGCTCTCTTTGCAGCCCTGGGTCTATAAGAAAGGGAAAACTTTGTTTGTGACATTTTTCCCCAGAAAAATGTAAAACAATAATAATCATAATAATATTTTCTATACTTTATTAGGGATTTACTATGGGCCTGATTCTGTTAGATATTTTATAAAGATTACCTCATGTAATCCTGAGTAGACTCTAAAAAGAAACTACTTCTGTTTAAGTAACCGAGACTCCAGAGTTAAAGTGAATTTAAATAAAATCCCAGAGCCAGGAAGTAAAAAACACAAGTACATTTGGAAGCAATTTTTTCTAAATCCCAAATCTAGCAAAGACCTTTTTAATATTTTGCTCTATTTCTTGACTTGCTCTGTTTTATTGTAACTTGTTTTATGATTTCGTTGAACCCTGGAATCCTGAAATATTTCCTTCAATAAGGAGAGATCTATAGTAATCAGGGGGGATCTACTTGCAAATAAATCTCCTTCTTGGTACCTTTGTTCTAGATATTTTAAGAATCTGTCCTCTCCACTTAATCTTACCTTGATATATATTTTACAGTAAATACTTCCATTTATAAGTGCTATGACAAATCAGAAAGTAAATATTTTTTTTCAAATAAAGGCATTATGCAAGAACAGGAAGCAATTAGTGGTAGGGTTTTATTTTAGGAGGATGAGGTTGTGGGGGGGAGGAGAGGGGTAAAAACTGCATCCTCTGGTTCACATGCATGAGTGATAGGAAGTGATAGCTCAGCTGCAGCCTAGTGCTCACCAGTGAGTCAGCAGTGATTCTGTCCTCTGACCCAGAGTAAGAATCACAGCTGGGAGAAAGACACATCCTGATGCCCTGCCCTACCTTCTAGAGCACTGCTGTGTCCACAGGGTGCCAACCTTTCAGTTACTTCACCCAGTGGAGAAGGAGTCTCCGGACTTCTTGTGTTCAGGCAGATAGTTCTAAGATATCTTTCCATTTATTGACATTTCTGATGTTTCTGAATATTTTTCAGTGAATATTCAGTGACTTGCCCTTCAGTGGGATCAAGTTTGGAACTGATGTCATAAGCAGAATTTAATTCTTAGGACAACATTTTGTAATTTGATGCTGCCTTAACTTTCTAGGGTCTCTGTATATGGCAAAACAGTTTTTGGTGAAAGAATCAAAACCAGGTGATGAGACGGCTCTGAGGTTACCACATAAGGTTACCAATAATTGGGGATGGCTGCAGACAGAGACTAAGAAGTGGCATCTGGGCAGTGCTGGGGGGTCTTTGGCACTTAGGTAGTGGTAGAAATGCAGTAACTTGTTTAGCTTGGTTGGTTTTGGCCATACTGTACCTGTCCATGCTCAGGGCTTACTCTGGCTTTATGCTCAGGAGTCACTCCTCGTGGTGCTTGGGAACCATATGTAGTGCCTGGTGACCTAATCAGGTATGGGAAGCACCTTACTGTACCATCTCTCGGACATCCTTGGTATAATAGCTTTGTGCATCAGAAAACATGACCACTATTAGTATCAATTTATCTCAAGTAGAAATAAGTAATACTTTATTCTCAGTCATTGGCAACAACATAGGCTGTAACATGGTAGATACTCAGTAAATGTCTAACAAAAACTAACAAAAAACCAAGCATAACCACTGTGATGAAGCAAAGAGGGAAGGAGCTGCTTCAGAAGTGGTAGGTTGAAGGAGTTCTGGATATCCTCATGCTTAGAACTGTGTGCATGTAGCAATACCAAACAAACAACAACAGCAAACTAGAACACAGTTGTGATTGTTGGGTTAAGATGGTTTGATTATTGGTATTTTTTTAAACTTTCTTTTCCAGATCTAATAAATAAACTAAAGTCATAAAATTAATCCTAAAAGTCCATTTGTATTATTAAACAACTATTTGCAAGGGGGAAATGGACCAAATAGTCTTAATATTTTTTGGACATCTTTTTTCAGGCCCTTCATAGTTAGACTCTTTACAGTAGCTGTGGTCTCAGCAAAGGCCATTCAATACGAAATGAGTGAGGAGGATTTACTTTACTTAGAATCTTTCTGTACCAGCATTTGCTTCTCTTTCAGCTTGCAGATAAGGTGATAATTCTTACCCACATATAAATAAAGAAATCAATGAGTAGAGAGACTGGAGACTCTTTCCCAAGTCAGTCAGCTAGGAATTGGGGGAAGTATTGTTCAAACTAAGTCAGACTTGCTTCTCTCATGTGTGTGTCTTTCCAAAGGATGTACAGAAAGAAGTTACTGCACTTCTCAAAAAAAATTCACTGGATTAAAATCACCCACTAAAGGACCAGATAGTACATGGAGGTAGAGTGCTTGCCTTACACATGGTCAACCCTGTTTTGATCTCCAGCACTACATGTGGTCCCCAAAGCACAGCCAGGAGTGACCCTGAGCATAAAGCCAGAAAGAAGCCCTAAGCACAGCGGGTGGTGGCCCAATTCCCCCTTGAATATAAAAACATAAAAATCATCCACTCAGAAGTTTTGTTGCATTATTAGTCTTTATTGTGGGTGGAGGTGAACAGTTTAGTCCATACCTGGTGGTACTCAAGATTTATAGGGTGCCAGGGATAAACACATAGGGTGTCGGTGCTAAACCAAGGTCAGCTGTATGCAAGGACTTACCCGATGTACTATTTCTCTAGAACATACTATTAGTCTCTTTCTTTACTGAACTAGAAATTGCAAATTCACGTATACTTGATTTCTTCTTTGGTTAGAGAGCAGTGTACTAAGAGCATTGCATAGAACATTGTGTTTCTTTGTGTTTAACATTAAGAAGGTAAAAGGAAGCTGGTGGAAAGAGGTGGGAGTACATGTGCAAACCCTGAGTTTGAGTCCCCATGCAACAAGGTCCCTCGAGAACCATCTAGAGATGCCCTAATGGTTCTCATTTATGCTGGGTATCACCCCCACAACAACTAACAACAATAAAAAAATAAGCAGGTAGGGCACTTGCCTTGCATGTGGGCAACCTGGGTTCTATTACCAGTACCATACATGCTAAGAGCTTGTCAGGAGTGAACGCTGAGCACAGAGTCTGGAGTAAGTCCTGAAAACTGCTGGGTGTGGCAAAGTAAAAAAAGATATGTCATTATAGGTACAAAATTGAATGGTTAAATTATCTCATACACACACACATACACACACATGTAAGTTTGAAGTGATTCTTAATGATGAACCCTAAAGTTCCTAAGTATAAAAACTGGAACTATAACTTAACACTATACTGCTCAGCACAATGATAGTTTGGGTTGGGGAAGGGCTGGTATTGTTACAAACTGAAGAATTTTAAATTTCACAAATATTTGAGGGGTGAACCAACAGTACAGAGGGTTGGGCGTTTGCCTTGCATGCAGCTGATCCAGGTTCAATCCCCAGCATCTCATATGATACCCTGAACAAAGCCATGAGTATTCCCTGAGTGCAGAGCCAGGAGTAACCCCTTAGTATCACTGACTGTGATTCAAAAAGCAAGAAAAAAAATTAAATAAAATTTCACAAAAATAGATCGTTATCTATTGGTCTAGACAGATTTATTTTATTTTTGGTTTGGAATCACACCTGCTATGCTCAGGACTTCCTCCTGGATCTGAGCTCAGGGATCACTTCTGGTGATCTCATGGGACCATACAGGTGCTGGGGATAAATCTTCGATTGGCTGCATTGCAAGGTAAGCACCCTACTGGCAGTACCACTTCCTTGGTCCTGTAGCTGTATTTAAAATATAAATGAAATTAATGACTTGTAAAGATTTAAAAGTTTTGACAACATTGTACAGTTGTCTTGTTTAGATATTAATTTATGATATGCTGCACATTTTAAATAAACAATTTGATAAATTTCAATATATACTTGCACCTGTGAAGCATCACTTCAATAAAGATAATGATTGTATCCATTACTCAAAAGAAATGGGTTTTGTAATGCTCTAGTTTTGAAGGAAGAAAAAAAAAAACACAGTCATTTAATTTCTTCATTCAATTTGATGAAAAGAACCTGAATGGTGACTCATGCCAGAAATCTGATCTTGCCCTAAATAGCTCCATGAAATTTACTGGGTCTCTTTTATTTTGCCAGTACTTAGTTTTCTCATCTGAAAAATTAGGGGGTTGAACTAATGGTCTTTAAGGTCCTGTACATCTCTAAAGTTCAACAGAGTTAAGAGAACATGCATACTCAAGGTGTTGGTTCGTTTCTAAATTATTTAATGTGGGGCCAGAGCAATAGTATAGGGGTAGGACATTTGCCTAAGTTATTTAATGCAAAACTATTCATTTCCCAAGGACCAGAGAAATAATACAGCTGATATGGCACTTATCTGGTATGGACTAATCCCTAGCACTTCATATGTTCCTGCAGTGCCTCGAGAGTTATCCCTGAGTGCAGATCCAAGAGTAAGCCCTGAGCACTTCTGGGTGTGATGTATGTGTGTGTCTGTGTATTATATACTTATTATATATAATACATATATATACAATAGAATATATGTGTATTATATGTATATATACATATAAATGCATATGTATATATACATTACATATCAATGTATATGTATACATATATAAATGTATATACATATACATTTATATGTATATACATTTATATATGTATACATATACATTGATATGTATATGTATATATAGTAAGTATATGTAAATTATATAAATTATAAATATATCATATAAATATGTTTTATAATATAAAATATAATATATAGAATATAAATATATAAATTATATATAAAATATTCTAGCTCCATCCCTGCAATACTTTGTTTGCTTGATAGTTGATAGTGAAATTATTTCATTTCTTCTTGTTCCCTTTCACCCTGATTCAAGGTCATTCAGGTTATTGCTTCCATATTGGACTTTTTAAATATAAGAAACTGGTCTACTGAGTTTAGAGCTAAGGGTTGGGTGAAGCTAAGAAATTTGGCCATGCCTAAGCAAAGATCAGTTGAGGGATGACAGGGCTCTTGGTTTCTCAGATATACACAAGGCAGCTTTGGCATTTTATGGGGGCCAGAGAAGAACCATACTGGATTTATTTCAGGACTGGAGGAAGGGAAGCAGATTGGGGTTTAATTAAAATTCTAATCCCAACTTTGCATCTTCTTGCCAAGTCAGCAGCCAGCATTGTGTTTGTGGTTCTGGTGATTTTGTGACGATGACATACAGAGCTACCTCAAAAACTCTTGCAAATTTGCCTAAAGCTTCAATATGCTCAGCAGATGCTTTCATCAGGCCTGGCAGGCTGCCGTGGTTTTTCCCTGAGTTTTTAGAGATAGATCTTCCACCCCTGCCCTGGCTTCTGTTTGGAAGGGTGCAGGGAGCCATTGGAGAGAGGGCTGGCTGTGAAAATGGAGCTGCTTACAAATGAGAAAACAGTTTCCTTATAGCACCACTGATCTTTCCCAACTGTGTCTGTTTTTCAGGTAGCTAAGTGGGCTTTCTAAAGAGGGGCTTCTCTGCCTTCAACTGGCCCCACCATGAGGTTCTTCCTGCTTTGTGCCTACATGCTGCTCCTGATGATTTCCCAACTGAGGGCTGTCAGCTTTCCGGAAGATGATGAACCCCTTAATACCGTAGACTATCACTGTAAGTAATAGAAACAACATCTTCCTTTCCTCAGAAGAAAACTTTCCTGGTTTTGATTTTCTAAGCATATTCATTTTCAGAAAGAGAGTTTTAGATCCCTTTCACTGTTTTGCATATTAATTTACCCATAATCATTTCCTAGTGTTTGGAGAAAATGGAACAGTTTTGTTGAGTGGTTTTTCTAAAGCAGTCCATACGTAGGTTAGCTATTTTAAATGAAAAGGAAAAGACCAGTTGATGACATTCACCATCTTTTATTCATTTATATTCAAGACCTTAGGAGAGGAATTTAGTTAAAACCCTTCTACAACTAGTATATACAGCTAATCAATTCTGTATATTGATTCTTTAGCTCCATAATCCTGACTGATGGTTTAGCCCATTTTTACTTGCAGATTCAAGGCAATATCCGGTTTTAGAGGACGCCCTTCAGGCAATGAATCACAGCACAGGCTGGACTTTCAGCTGATGTTGAAAATTCGAGACACACTCTATATTGCTGGCAGGTAATTTTCCTCTCATTGGTTTATTAGATTAAAATTCTTTTCTCTTGTGGCGCTTGCATTAATGTGTCTAGTTCATGAAAAACTAATATGTGATTGTGATCAAAAATTGCAAGTAGCCAAAAAATATTCACCAAGAAGTCAGGGTTGTGTGTACCAGGAACAAAATACAGAACTAAAAGGATTCAGCAGTGCTATTTTATTACTGCCATCAAGAAATCATACACCATGCTTTATTCCTAAAGCAGCAGGGGGAAAAATCTTTATTCTCTTTTAACTTGGAATTATTCAGGCAAATATTAGATGCATGTCTATGCTAATAGCAGGTAGCAGTTTGACCCATGCCTGAGGAGAAGAGCCCTCTGCTCCCTAACCACAGAGATGTAGATAGAATAGGATCTCACTAATGAAAATCTTCTTATTGTTGGCTTTCTGTGAGACAGAGAAAATCCAAATGTTCTCCAAAACACAATAAAGGCAGCTTTGTAAAAAATAAAATCAGTGGCTGCCTTCGTGTTTTTATGCATTCACATCTATGACTTAACTGTCTTTTTTTTCCCAACAGGGATCAAGTTTATACAGTCAACTTAAATGAAATTCCCAAAACAGAAGTGACACCCAGCAAGGTGAGGAAGTATACTTGGCAAACTGATTTGCATTCCCCCAAAACTTGAATAATGACCCCTTCCCTCCAAAACTTTTCATAGTTAAAAACTGAACTTTGCTTAATTAACATAGAAACTGACATGGCGATCCAGACAACAGGATCGAGAAAACTGTGCTATGAAAGGCAAACACAAAGTAAGTATAACAGACCCATGCCTGCTAGATGTGATCTTTATTTGGTCTTGATCCCACAATGTCAGTATATGGCATAGCTAATATATATGTAATTGTTGTTCTCTTTAGGATGAATGCCACAATTTTATTAAAGTATTTGTTCCAAGAAACGATGAGATGGTTTTTTGTGTGTGGTACCAATGCCTTTAATCCCATGTGTAGATACTATAGAGTGAGTATATTTTCTATGATATGCTTTTGAAAAAACCAGCTTCTCTTCTTTCACTAATAATCTGTTGGAGTTGAATCCTCTATGATATATCCCAGTAATTTATGTTATCTTTATAATGTGTTGGAAGAATAAAGACAGAATTCTTCAAATACAATTTCAGTACAATAAAGCACTATTGCCTTAAACAGGTACATTAAACAAATGTGACACCACCTATTTTTTTCTTCTTTTTGTAGTTGAATACCTTAGAGTATGATGGGGAAGAAATTAGTGGCCTGGCAAGATGCCCATTTGATGCCAGACAAACCAATGTTGCCCTTTTGCTGGTAAGATCTTATAGTGTAATGAATATAAATGACTAGTGACATTGAAGGTACAAAAAGGAATTTAAAGTGTGGGGGGGGGAGGCTTATAAGTCAGATAGCTATCTTGATACAGATATTTCAATGGACTCAAAACTGCAAACATATTTCAAAAAAAGAGGAATTAAAAGTGAGGCTAATATAGTTTTATGATACTTGTCTCTGTTGTTTACTAAGCCAGTGACCCTGAATAAATTGCTTGCATTTTTGATGCTTTGATTCTTCATCTGTAAAATCAGGTAATATCATAGACCAGCCTGTCACAGGTTGATTCCAAATGTCAGTTTCTAAGGGCTCATTTTAGCATAATAGCAATAACATAGGCAAAAGTGCTCAATGCTTATAACGCACCACCCAGGATAACACACAACTGGACAATTATGGTCATTTGATCCTAACTATAACTTTGGTTTCAGATGGAAAGTTGTACTCTGCCACAGTAGCTGACTTCTTGGCTAGTGATGCTGTTATTTATCGAAGTATGGGTGATGGATCTGCTCTGCACAATAAAATATGACTCCAAGTGGATAAAAGGTACCTTTGTGGAACAGTGTTGTGAAATCAACAAGGATGGTGGGATGGCTTGAGTAGAAACAGGTACCCCGGATCAAGAGAGCCAGTACCTGGCTTTATGTTGTTTTCTTAGAGGAACTATAAGCTGCTTAGGTGGTGGAGGAAATCATTAATGGATGGTAAGGGGACATGTCAAGGAGTTCTGGCAGAAAGGTAGTTTAACCAAGCATTTTCTTCTGGGGAGGGGGAGAGACAGAAACAGGAGAATAAATAAATGAATATGTGCCATTTGCTCAACTATGTAGGCACCAAATCTTGTCCAGCTATCTATGTTGGCAGAGACAATCGATTCATTCATAACTGTAGCGTCATTTTAGTCTTTGGTGTCTAGGAAATCACGGTTGGGTTCTTTTTTTTTCTGAACCAAAGTGCTTTTCCTCCCTAGTTAAATAGGTTAATGAATAAATCTGTTGAAACAAAGACCTTTGCTGTAGTTCAGTTCCCTGTAGGCCTTTTTTTACAGTCCATTAGCTGACATTAAAGTCTCTGGGTTCCCTGAAGCTTCAGCACACCCATAGCAGGTCTCTTCAATGGGCTGACTTAGATGTATCCTTGTGGGCTTAAATATAGCTGGGTGACGTCTGTCAGTTACACATAGAAGTCAGGGTCTCATGCTAATTGAATGATCCTTTAGGAATCAGTTTGTTTCTCTTTTTTTCTTTCAGAACCACACTTTCTTCATGCCATAGAATATGGAAACTATGTCTATTTCTTCTTCCGAGAAATTGCTGTAGAACATAATAATTTAGGCAAGGCAAGTAACATGAACTTGACTTAGATCAGGGCTTGAATGGATGGAATTGGGCCAACTGTAGTAAAACTATGGCTTTTGTTTTATAGTGCTCAATTCAGTGTATTTTCAGGCCAGGTGTGGAGAGGGGAGGAGCTTATCATGAGAACAAATGTGGGGTGGGGGGCGGGAGGTGCACTAAACAATGACGGAAATGAAAATACCAGCCTTGGGTTCTCAGAGTCATTTCTCCATTGTCACTCAGAGAATGTTCTACGGACACCTTTGGCTATGAATGGCACTTTAACTATTAAGATATCATAGTGTTTTTGTACTCATTCTTTAAATGATGAAATATAAGGGTTTAGTTTTTAGTACATTCATAAAAGTTCCTAGGTGAATGTTAAGTACCTCAAACCTTCCATACCAAGTGTAAGGATGACACATTTATTTCATTAACAATAGGAGAAGCGAAATTTCCGTTCTAAGAGGTTCAGTAGCTCACTTCTTGGGATATTTGTTTGGTAGAACAGGAAACGACCCTTTTTTTTCCTTGCCTGAGTAAATTCAGTGTACATTGTTAGTGTACAGACCCCCTAGAGAGAAAGCTGCTAGTCCTTTTGAGTTACTTATCTTTAGCATTTTTTCTTTGCCCTCCCTCAAATAGTAGCCTTTTGTTTCCATTCCTCCTCTATGCTTTTATTGGTGGCTTTGCTTTTGCTTTTGGCAGGCTGTATATTCCCGCGTTGCCCGCATATGTAAAAACGACATGGGGGCTCCCAGCGGGTCCTGGAGAAACATTGGACTTCCTTTCTGAAGGCAAGGCTGAACTGTTCTGTCCCTGGAGATTCCTTTTTTACTTTGATGTTCTGCAGTCTATCACTGACATAATACAAATCAATGGCATCCCCACTGTGGTGGGGGTGTTTACCACACAGCTCAACAGGTGAGAACAGCTCCCTGGCACTTCAAAAGGCCTCTTAGCTTGCCCTTGGTGGCCTGATGGCTTGCTCATGGCTTCTCTCTTTTTCAGCATTCCTGGCTCTGCAGTCTGTGCATTTAGCATGGATGACATTGAAAAAGTATTCAAAGGCCGGTTTAAAGAACAAAAACTCCAGATTCTGTTTGGACAGCAGTCCCTGAAGACAAAGTACCAAAGCCAAGGTAAAGAGAGAGGGGAAAAAAAAAGATAAATAGTTCTTTTATTTCTAACAAATCCCTTTGATTTCTGGATGCATGCATTCTCAGAGAGAGCAGCTGGGTCAACCTCTGAGCCCAAAGGGGGGGTCCTATGTGGCCTTGGAGGTCTTGAAGTTGGGAAACAGGACCCCTGAAGCTAAACGTGGCACCTGGACTCTTTCCAGTTGGGTGCATCGCTCCTCTGGTGTTGGTCCTCTCCCTCCTCTCTTGACTTCTACTTATGCCTTTGGTACGTTTGTGATGGGGTCAGACTCCATGTTATTCCTTTAGGCCTGGTTGCTGTGCCAAGCATGGCTTTGCTGAAGCTTATGAAACCTCTATTGAGTTCCCGGATGAAACCCTGTCTTTCATCAAATCCCATCCCCTGATGGACTCGGCCGTTCCACCTATTGCTGGCGAGCCCTGGTTCACCAAGACTAGGATCAGGTATGGCTGCACTGTAAACTCTGCCCCAACTCCAATCTACCCCTCTTCCTCCTGTTGCCTGCCTGTCTCTGACTTGCACTCCCACCTGCTTTGGTAGGTACAGACTCACAGCCATCGCGGTGGACCACACAGCAGGACCCTACCAGAACTACACAGTCATCTTTGTTGGCTCAGAGGCTGGTGTGGTACTTAAAGTTTTGGCAAAGACCAGTCCTTTTTCTTTGAATGACAGCGTATTACTGGAAGAGATTGAAGCCTACAACCACGCAAAGTAGGTATATTTTACGAGAACGCTTTTTCAGCACTGCTCAGAATTTCGGACTGTATTTTCATCTAGTCATTTCCTTGCAGTACTCTGAATTAGCAGTGGTTAGGCATATTAGCATTTTGGGTTTTTTTTTCCTTCCCTCATTGAAGTGAATCCTGGGTTTATTGTTTTCCTGTGTCTGCTGTGGCTAGAAAACTGGGCAGTGGATGAGCTTAAAAAAAATTCAAGCCTTATTTATCACCTATGGAAAAATGAGAACATTTTAGCATACCCTCTTACCTTGCAGGTTTTAGGATGTCACGTGTAGCAAAATTGGTTGCAATTTCTCTCACATACTCTGTCTCTTGCTCTTTCTCTCTCTCTCTCTCTGTCTTCCCCCTCCCAGAGACACACACACATAATCACACAGAATATATTTCTAGTTAAGCATTTTCTTTCAATTACTGAGAGATGGTTTTTAAAAGTTACAACGTTGTTCATGATTGGGCTTGAGTCAGTCAGTGTTCCAACACCCGTCCTTTCAACAGTCTACATTTTCCAACACTAATGTTCCCAATTTTCTTCCTTCCACACCTCCACCCCAATCTGTCTCCATGGCAAGCACAATTTCTCTCTCTTCTCTCTCTCTCTCTCTCTCTCCTTTTTGAGATTTATGATCTGAAGTACAGGTACTGAAAAGTTATCATATCCATTTACCTACTTTCAGCATTCAATTCTTGTCCAGAGTGATCATTTCCAACTATCACTGTCTTAGTGGTCCCTTTTATAAAGAAATTTTTTTTTAAATTTTTTTGGACCATTAAAATAAACCAAAGTATAGGGGAGAGGAATGGAGGGAAGAAAACTTAAAACCCAGAGACTTTTAACACAGAAACCTTTTAAATGCATTTAAACCTAAAAAGATAGAACAGGGATCAGAACACTTGCCTTAAAGGGCCAGAGAGATAGTATAGCAGGTAAGATACTTGCCTTGCACCCAGCTGACCCAGGTTCAACCCCTGGCATCCCATATGACCCCATGAGCACCACAGGGAGTGATTCCTGAGTGCAGAGCCAGGGAGTAACCTCTGAGTACACCAGGTGGGCCCCAAACCCTTAATAAAACAATAAAATAATTAAAATAATTATTTTGAAGTTAAAAATATATGCCTTGCATATAGCCAACCCCTGTTAGATGGCATGTATTAGAATTCTTGAGCTCCACCAGGACTGTTCTCTGAGCACAGGAGTAGCCCCTGAGCACTGCTAGATGTGCCCAAATGCTCCTACCACCACCATATAAGCAAAACAAATAAATGCATTTAAATATAACACTTTTACTTCCCCTGTGTCTAGCATGGTTTACACAAATTACACTTCCCTTCAGTAATCAGAATAGGGAAGCAATCTCAAAAAATCCCCTGTGCCACCTGAAATGTAACTAACCATGCAGACCAATAGCAAACACATGGCATAATTACTGCTTTTCAAACTCTGTGCCTGACTGGTTTGCTACTGAGAATATTCCTTCAGATTGCCTAGCTTCTAGTAATTGCAAACCCTAAATCCCATTTGTCTTGTATGGTTGTATGTAGCTCTTGACTTACTAAATGAATGATTTTATAATGTCTTCCACAATATAGGTGTAATGCTGAGAATGAGGAGGACAGGAAGGTCATCTCACTGCAGCTGGATAAAGACCATCACGCTCTGTTCGTGGCCTTCTCTAGCTGTGTGGTTCGCATCCCCCTCAGTCGCTGTGGCGTTACGGATCATGTAAAAAGTAAGCTCACATTGACTTACATACCCCGCTCCTAACACATCAAGACCTTTGATGATGAGAATATCTACATCATATTCTGTTTGGTTTTCTGCAGGTCTTGTATTGCTTCTCGGGATCCATACTGTGGCTGGTTAAGCCAGGAGGCCTGTGGGAGGGTGACTCCAGGGACACTGTGAGTATATTTAGCCACATTAGCCAAAATCATCTCCAGATCTGCTAAGAAATCTGGACCTTTAAGCAAACTTCCAATAACGTGATTGCTCTTTTCTGTCTTCTTTACATGATCTGTCCCTCTCTGTATATACATAGACATATGTGGGAAAAATGAAGAAGGTCAGTATGTAACTGTGAGAGGGAAAGGAAATTGTAGAAAAGTACAAACCTAAGGGAAATGAATGGAAAGAAATAACAATTCTTTCCTGGTCTTACATTGTAGTCACCAGACATTTCACAGAAATGCTCTGTTTAGCAAACTTTCGTGAAAAGGCCTTTTTAAAATGTTCTCTGCCTGCTCTTACCAATCAGTCTGTGTTCTTGGTTCTATCTGCTTGTGACTAGTGTTCCTCTGGATAACTAAAAGCTTCTGTACTTTCCATTACCACAGAGCTGGAGGATATGAGCAGGACACCGAGTCGGCAACACAGCACATCTAGGGGACTGCCATGGTAAGTCTAGCCTGCGTTTCCCTCCTGGCACTTCTTTTTGACTGCATTTGCACGTGAACATTATTTTACGATCAGCCTTTAATGATTCAGGACACATACTCCCTAGCATTTAATGTAAACTTCGCAAAAGCTGAGCTGTTTGGTCATGGGGTTATGTTAGTGGAGAAACTTTTTTTTTTTTAGTTCCTTCACCATTTACAATTTTGCAGGAAATCAAGACAAAGGTAGTCTTCACCGAGAGAGGTTAACCTTTTAATTTACAGTTTTTTCTTTGGACTTTTTGAGTTAATTGGAATTCATAAATTTTTTGCTTTCTTTTGGTTACTTTTTACTGATTACTTGTTCCTTTAATTCTTTTAGAAATTTTGCCTACTTCAGCTACACCAGATTACAAAATATTTGGCGGTCCAACATCTGGTTAGTTTTTTTTTAATTTTTTTTGAATTAACAACCTTTTCTTTCCTTCAGTTCAGCATTTTCAGCCCCTTCTCCCCTCCTTTTGCGCAGTTTGGCAGCCCTTCATTTTTCTGCTTTGACTCATAACCCCACTGATAGTCCCCAAAGACTTTTCTTACTCAGTACCTCACCCCTGTGTAGCATGTTAACAGCCCATCATTGACTGAGGCACATCCTTTTGAAACCTCAGTCGGGTTAACATAGATGCATTCCAACTGCACGCACGGCCACCTGAGCTTTCTTCTCTCTCACCTCCTTGCATTGTGAATGTTCCCTCTGGCCATCTCCATTCAAAGGATGGCACAATTTCATTATTTTCCCCTTCTCTCCTCACCTCTCCTAAGACCTAGTAAACAAATACACATTTCCCCAAAAATGTGTATTTATACATTTTCAGAGTTCTTTTTCAGTGGTTTGCGGCCATCCTGGGAATCTTTGAATGTTGTGTTCTCGGTGGTGTGAACAGAGTCTCACTGAATGAAACTGGGTTTATGATATTTCTCTGGGACAGCCATCCCCCTCGTGTGTATGTTCTAGAGAAGTCAGCTGTGCCTGTGGCACCTTGATGAATTGGGGTCATTGATGTTTTCACCTAAAACCCTATACTTGCCTTTTGAGGAGGGGATATCTGTGCGGTGGAAATCAGTGACAGGCCTATGCAGAGAGGAAGTCACTCCCAGTCCTGTTGCTGCTTCTAAAACTAACCAGCAGTTTTATTTTTTGAGGGGCCAGGAGGGGCGGGGGAAAGGATGACAGATCTTCGGTATCAGGATCTCCTTGTGCTGCTTAGAATGAGTTGGTGCCAACTCTGTGAAGGAGATTCCAGGAACTTCTGAAAGTCTCAGACCAGGTTCAGGGCTTCACCATGGACAGGGCAGCCTGTGAGGAGTGAGGGAGGCCACAGGTGGATGAGGGCCTGTAATAAGACAGACTCTTTAGTTCAGCAAAACTGGTTTACCAGGTCCAAGTCAAGCGTCTACACAGACTTGACTACATTATTTTCTCATGAAGTTCCCCATAGACACCCCAGTGAAGATTGTATTTCAACCTACTTGTGAAAGTGCCTTTAAAAAAAGTACCCAGGAGACCTGAGAGATAGTACAGGGGTTAAGAAGCTTACTTTGTATGCAGCTGACCCTGGTTCAGTCCTCAACACCACATACAGTCCCTCCTGTACCACCAAGAGCAAAGAGCTGGAGTAACCCCTTGGCACCCCTGAATGTGACCCCCCCACACCACCCTTCCAAATGAAGGAGTCACAGAGAATCAATATTCTGTCTCCCCAAAGAATAAGAAAATAAGCCGTTAATCTTTGGGATGTGTATCGTTACCTTTCCACGAGTTTCATTCATCACACAGCTTCTGGAGGAGTTTTGAACTATCTTCTAATTTGGAAATCTGCTTAACATGTCTTACAGTTCATCTTAGCATTTAGCTTCCCTAGCAAGACAGGGATTTGATGTCGTCTCCTACTAAAAAATGTCATTTTCTATAAAATCCACAAGCAGACTTTCTAATAAACTAGAAACTCGTGTTATAAAATGCAACCAACCCATCAGAAAAACCTGCTGACACTTCCCATGTTAATAAAAATCTGTTTGCCACCACAGACATGGAGGTATCTTCATCTTCTGTTACCACAATGGCAAGTATCCCAGAAATCACACCTAAGGTGATTGATACCTGGAGACCTAAACTGGCGAGCTCCCGGAAATTTGTAGTTCAAGATGACCCAAACACTTCTGATTTTACTGATCCTTTATCAGGTATCCCAAAGGGTAAAGGCCTCACCAGGGAACTCATGTCTCACTGAGTGGAAACCTGATTCCTCGTGTCTCTGAGGAGAGTAGGCACTTAGGGGTCTTTGGAGGGGACCCAAGGGAGCTACTTGCTGTGGAGACTCTACCTCCCCTGGCTCTAGTCGCTCCCGTGTTCTGTGGTTCTGTGGAAGTGCATTCTTTAAAAGATGAAAGCAGTGCAAAGCTGTTAAAGAAAGGATTGGTGAAACAGCCACTCAGACAATCTAATCTGTGTTGGTTTCTGTCTGAAAAAGCTGAGCGTCTGCTGGCTAGGGGAGTTTCAAGGGTCACCCCTAGCAACATCAAAAGCCAAAACTCATTAATTGCATATATCCTGATATCAGATGTTTTGTCTAGGAGCCTCTCTCAGCCTTTTGTTTTGCCACAATTCAAAACCTAATATGAAAAAAAGGAACGTGTGAGGTGCTAAGTTGCTTGAATGCCACAAGCAATAAAAGCGCAACAGAGCGCTTGTCCGTAACTATCATTTTCAACCTGCAATAGAAGCAGTTATGAAATAGCTGCCTGTTGAGGTAGCGTATTAGATATATGAGTCTGGCAAAAAACAAATCTCTTCTTTAGTGCTTACTAAAAGGTGGGATCCGGTTTCCAATCAGTGTTTAAGACAGTGCATTGTCATTTATTATTTACATCTGTTGATTTTATTTTTGTATGTTTTCCTTGCAAACAACTTTATAATCATTCTTTCTGCTTTGTTTTCTTTATTAACACCATTTTTTCTCCTTTTCTTTCTTTGTTTTTCATAGTACCACCAAGTTCTATAACCCTGAACATTGATTAAAAGCAACTAATTTTAAAATGCATTAATACTAACCTAAAGCAACAGAATCTTCCAAATCACTCTGACTTACCTTATTCTGGGATAGCTGTGCTTATAGCATGTAACAGACTTGAAGACCTCTTACACTAACATTTCTTTGACTGTTAGATGTCTGTGGTTGCATTAAAAAGCAAAACTGCAAACTAATTCACTCTTATAGTCCTCTAGTTTAATTTTAAATATTTCTTAAGTGCCTCCAGGTATTTGAGTGATATTACTTAACTGATACATAGAACTGATATTTCCGTAGACTGTCTGCATTTTTTATAGCATTTAATTCAAGAATCCTTCACCCCAAGATGGAACAAAAAAATAAATAAAGCCAAATCAAACATGAAAGTGTGTGTATATGGCTACAGCAACTGAGTAGATTCTCTTAGTCTGAGAACAAATTGTGTATTTCTATTGTACTTCAGTGATAGCAGGATTATTTTAACATATTTTATGCTTATTCTACACTTCCCAGATCCCACCAGCTGCCCTTTCATCCTGATTTATGAATTAGGACAACATCATGAGACAAACATAAATGTCATAAATTTAGAGTTGGCCATTTATTAAATATCTGATTTATAGATAGATGCTCTTAACCTTTCTAGTGTCATTGCTTAACAAAGTAAAACTGGGGGTAAAAGAAATAGACTGTAACAGAGATCAGAGAAAACTCAGAGATGTCCTGGCATGGCAACATTCGTCTGTGTCTCTGGGATTCCTATTGCTATTATAGAAGAATGCAGATAATGGAATTGTAGAATCTGCCTGACCCGAAGCTAAGCGTATGGACCACGTAAAAGGTAGTGTTGGCTCAATGGAAGCCGCATGCTAGCTAATAGTATTTTTAAGTCGCAACCCTCTCAGACTTTTCCTGTGTGTCTATTCCAGGTGTCCGATGGGAAGTTCAGTCTGGAGAATCCAACCAGATGGTCCACATGAATGTGCTCATCACCTGTGTCTTTGCCGCTTTTTGTTTTGGGTGCATTCATTGCAGGTGTGGCAGTATATTGCTACCGGGACATGTTTGTTCGGAAAAACAGGAAGATCCATAAGGATGCAGAATCGGCCCAGTCATGCACAGACTCCAGTGGAAGTTTTGCCAAACTTAATGGTCTCTTTGATAGCCCAGTCAAGGAATATCAACAGAATATTGATTCTCCCAAGTTGTATAGTAACCTGCTGACCAGTCGGAAGGAGTTGCCGCCCAATGGAGATACGAAATCCATGGTGATGGACCATCGCGGCCAACCTCCTGAGCTGGCTGCTCTCCCCACACCTGAGTCCACACCGGTGCTCCACCAGAAGACCCTGCAGGCCATGAAGAGTCACCCAGACAAGTCCCACAGCCATGGGGCTTCAAGGAAGGAAACATCGCAGTTCTTCCCTTCTAGTCCTCCACCCCATTCCCCCATTAAGTCACGGACACATCCCCAGTGCCATTGTTCTTCCAAATGCTACACATGACTACAACACATCTTTTTCAAACTCTAATGCCCACAAAGCTGAAAAGAAGCTTCAAAACATTGACCATCCTCTTACGAAGTCATCCAGTAAAAGAGATCACCGGCGTTCTGTGGATTCCAGAAACACCCTAAATGACCTTCTGAAACATCTCAATGACCCCAATAGTAACCCCAAAGCCATCATGGGAGAAATTCAAATGGCCCACCAGACCCTAATGTTGGATCCTGTGGGGCCTATGTCTGAGTCCCCCCAAAGTCCCTCACCGGGAGGCCTCCCTCTATTCTCCTCCTTCTACTCTACCCAGAAATAGCCCACCAAGCGAGTGGATGTCCCCACCACTCCTGGAGTCCCAATGACTTCTCTGGAAAGACAAAGGGGGTATCACAAAAATTCCTCCCAGAGGCACTCTATATCTGCACTGCCTAAAAACTTAAGCTCACCCAATGGGGTGTTGTTATCTAGACAGCCTAGTATGAACCGTGGCGGGTACATGCCCACCCCCACAGGGGCTAAGGTGGACTATATTCAGGGAGCACCGGTGAGTGTTCATCTGCAGCCTTCCCTCTCTAGACAGAGCAGCTACACCAGTAATGGCACCCTTCCTCGGACGGGACTAAAGAGGACACCGTCCTTAAAACCCGACGTGCCGCCAAAGCCTTCATTTGTTCCTCAAACCACATCTGTCAGACCACTGAACAAATATACTTACTAGGCCTCAAGTGTGCTATTCTCCCATGTGGCTTTATTCTGTCCGTGTTGTGAGAGGATGATGTTGTATGGGTACCTTAAGACAAGAGACTCCCTCATATTTTAAGAGAACCAAGTGGCCAAAGAAACTCTTCCTAACTTTGGCAACACCAGAACTTGCCACATGTAGCTACTGCAGCAAGGCTTCTGTGTACTTGTCTGAAAACAAAGGAAGGTGCTGGTCATTCCATTTCTTTTGTTTGAAGCTAAAGAGATGTGGAGCTCTGAGGGGCAACCATACCAGTGTAAAGAGCTGATAGAGTACTCAGAAGAATCTGTTAGCAAATACTTGAAAATGGGTTCCACTTAGACTGCCATTATGTGTGGTCTTCCCATTAAATGTGAACATTTTTTATGTATGCATTCACCTTGCCTCTTGCACAAATGTCAAAAAGGAAACAAACAAACATGGTAATGTCTCAAAGAAACCAACTTGTAGATTACCAATTTGCTAAAAATTCAGTCTTTGACCCAAACTGTAGCATTTTTTTCATGTGTGGCATTTTTTTCATGCCACCAATAAACTATGGTGTGTGTGTGTGTGTGTGTGTGTGTGTGTGTGTGGCGTGCATGTGTGCATGGTCTCGCCCACTAGATTTTATTTAGGTGCCTATTGCATTTTTTGTGCTATGGATTTGTTTACATTGAGCATGACTGAACAAGAGACAATAACTCTCCTCACCCCCACAGTCCATGCATACAGCTATGAGAAGGAAATAAAATCGAGACTGATTTGACCATCAAATATGATTAACTTGACTTACGTGGTACCCAATGGCAGAATGTAAGAATTCTAAGTAATTTTGTGCTGCTATTTATTAACACTTCGATTACAGTCTTGCCAGCTTAAGGAAATAGAGATATTAAGAGGTATCCTTGATTTGTCTACAGTATTCAGTAGTTCAGTTTACCCGTCCACTGTGAAGCCAGGCTGTCACTGTATTTAACCTTGGTCACACTAGTAAGGTATTACTTTGATTGTTTTTCCCTATATAGTAGTTTTTTTTTCCCTTTTATTTCTCCAATCCCAAGATCAAAACTAAACAAAAGACAAAAGACAGAAATGTGAAAGGAATTATAATTGGCTTAACCGAAACAGTTATGGAAACTTACCAGAGGTGCAATCTTGTTGTCTTAGTTGTGTTATGTGAGAATTTTCTCCTAAGTCATGCAGGTAATGACAATATACTGTAAATATTACATGTGAGTTTACCTGAATCTGTGCATTTTGTGCCTTATTCATGAGAATGATAGAAGTACTCAAAAGTATGTCAAGTGTTTCAGTAGAGCACATCCTTTATTGAGTGCCAGTTGTAAACGTTTTTCAACCAGCACCTGAAAAGACTTAAAAAAAAATCACTTAAAAACAAACAAAACAAATAAAACAACCTACAACAATTAATTGTAAAAGAATCCACCCCAAATAGCAGCATTCTACCCTTTGCCATGATAAACATTCCACTCCTGCGTTCCTGAGGATGACACAGTGATAATGTGAAGTCAAATGAGGTGTCCTGGGTAATCTGACACCTGCGGAAACCATCTAGAGTCATTTATGCGTAGTTTGCAGAAAACCACTTACAATTGATGATGTGCAAACCAGCGACTGTTTCAGTTAATGTGCTGCACACCACGCCATGGTTTATTGAACCTAATCAGAAAGTATCAAGGCAGAGGAATGTGCCCGACTCAGTCAGACAAGTAAGTTCAACTGAATCCTTGTGATAATGCTGATGATACACATTACTTGGGGAGGATGGGTTGCAGAGACCAGAGCATTTGATACAGAAGGTAGAACACTGAGACAGTTAATCTTTTCCTTTGAGAATATTGTTTTATAAAGAACACGATTCCCTGATATCTCTGGAAACTCAAAAGCTCAAACTTCTGTTCTCGAAGCACTTCAGCTTTGCAACTAAAATATTACAGATTAATATTAAATTAAACCAACCAACGATAAACAGTACTCAGCCTATCGCCGACAAGTGTGTCTGAATTCACCTTACCAATATTAATCCCGGCGTGGGGAAAACAGAACAGTAACTCTATGTCATCCCGGATAACATTTTGTAACATTGTGCTGCCTTGTAGTTTGTAATGTGAGTTTATCAGTATTTATGTTGACATTTCTAACATAAAAATCTAGTCTCTATCCTGTTAATTTAATTTTTTAAATGCTTTATCCATTTGTGCAAAGGTAAACACAGATTGTATCTTTTTTAATGGTACGGCATAAAAGTAACCCTAAGGTGAAGTGGCTCTATACTGTTTTATAGAGTACTTTAACATGTATAGATATCTTGTAAACTTGTATTGTGGATGTGTAAATAATATGTACTTTGGGTTTTTAACAACGCATGTAAAGTAAAAATAAAATATACAAGTCATTATATCTAGCCTCTTGATGTTGAAGAGGTTAATAATCACCTTTGTTAAATATTTGTTTTGTTTTGGGATCACTCCTGTGTTGTTCCTGCACTACTCCTAGCTCATGGCTCAGGGATTTCTCCCAGTACTTTGGGGGTTGGCAGTCCTGGGAATGGACCTTCGACATCCTACATGCTTTCAGCTCTCACCCCACCTCTTAAGTTTCTTTTTAAGGCAGTCAACACCAATGAGAGTTTCTTTTGCAATATACCAAAATGTTCTTACTGGTACTATTAGCTGCCTGGTCATCATTATACCACGATTGTCTTCTTGAAAGACTAATACCAATGCACACAGAGACCCTGAAAAACTAAGAAATTATTCAGAAAAAGAAACTATAATGAATTAGTAGTCAAATGATTCAGGCAAACGTGCCAGTGTCCCCAATTGTCCCTGTATCTGGTTCAACAGACATTTTAAAAATTCATTTATTTTTGAACTTCCCACATGAAAGTTTTAGCATCATTTTCATTCAAAATTATAGCTGACAGATAGAATTCCTATGACCATTTCTTCTGCTTGAGCATATGGCATTTCTCAATTCCATTGTATTAATTGAATAGAATCTATTAGGAGATTTCTTCCCAAAATGCGGGAATGGAAGGTATTTGGCTCTTCCTTAAGCATGCATGAGATGAGCTGGTGGCTATTGTCATTGCCTGTTGTGATTATTAAGGAAGCCCTATCACTGCTGAGAGTCACTAGGGATGTTGCTGCAGCCCCTATTGCTCCTGGCAAATTCAGCTGCACCTCAACAGCCATTTTCTCAAAGAGCCTCAGAAGGATCTCTGCAGAACAGCAGGAGATATTACATGCATGAAGAGCCTTGTTCTCTTTCATGATGTCATCCAATTTGGGGTGCTATATTTCAGTGCTCATGGTCTTGGGAGACTATGGTGTAGAGGTTTTAGAATGAATTTACAGGAATCCTTTTTGTGCGGATAGGATTGCTCTAAAGACTTTAGCTGACATCAATTCAGCGTGAAGGTAGCTTGGCAGAGCCACTTCATCTTTCACAGAGCTTGGAGTTGATATTCTGATCCCTACCATCCCATGGCAGAAAGGCTGTGCAAGCCTGCACCCCGCCTCCCATCCCCTAGTCTATTTCTGTTCAATTATTTTTTACTACATAGTCTATTTCTATTGAGTTAATTCTAACATATAGCAATTATACCAGATTTCCTTTTTTTTCTTTCTGAAAAAATACATCTTTTGCCTCTTACTTTTTTTTTTTAACATTTTATTTTATTTTTATTTATTTATTTATTTTTGCTTTTTGGGTCACACCCGGCAATGCTCAGGGGTTACCCCTGGCTCTGCACTCAGGAATTACTCCTGGCGATGCTCGGGGACCATATGGGATGCTGGGGATCGAACCCAGGCCAACACAGGCCGGCCGGCGTGCAAGGCAAACGCCCTACCCGCTGGGCTATCGCTCCAGCCCTGATTGCCTCTTACTTTTCTAAATAAAAAATTATTTATCATCATCATCATCATCATAATCATCATCATTGTGTATGTCTTTGATCATTTAAAGGCTAAATTTCATTTTTCCTTTCCAAGCAATTCACCAACCCCTAAAGTCACATCTATGAATTCTCAGGATAATGCTTAGATGCCATTTGAGAAAAATGGGGGTTGGAGACCTTGAAGCTTTCATGTGGAAGCAAAGAAAGTGAATTAACTGTAAGCGACTCCCTGTGCTCTGGGTCTTGACACCCATTGACTGAGCACTTAGGTCATTCTGGGAAGTGGCAGTTTTGAAGCTAGAGGGACACTGCAGGTGCAGATTGAGAAGAAAAAGCATTTCCAATGAGGGAGTAGCATGACCCTTGAAGCCAAATAGGTGCCAAGACTAGTCTCCTGCCATCTGAGACTACAACTTCTCTCCCCATTTCCTTCCCACCCATCACTCTCATCTTCCTTGTTGGGGAGCACAAACACAAGGTGTCCCAAAAGGTCTGGAGCTGGGGACTGATCCTGATTCCATGCATCGGGTAGCTGTGTGGCACTATATACTAGCAACTTCAGTTTTCTCACTTTTGTGTGTTTTTTTTTTTTTGATTCTTGGGTCTCACCCAGCGATGCTCAGAGTTACTTCTGGCTCTGCACTCAGGAATTACTCCTGGCAGTGCTCAGGGAACCATATGGGATGCTGGGAATTGAACACAGGTTGGTTGCATGCAAGACAACTACCACTGTTCTATTCCTCCAGCCCCATCCATTCTTACTTAAAGAGATGGTTTGACATCCATTTCTCTGAAAGTTCATAATTCTGCTTCATAATTCTGTTACCTGTTTTATGAATGCCATTTAAAAATATTACTCTTAATAACTTGGTTTGTGGACTTCTTATGGACATGCCCAGCCTGTTTCCTGTTAGATGTTACAAAGAGAAAAAATTATCAACGAAACAAGGCCTGGTAACTGAAGGCACTTCAAGCCATTTAGTTTGGATCTGTATTTGATATGTACCCTTTGTGCATGTATATCATGCAAAACACTAAATCCCTTGCCTATGCTGCCACCTATGTTATGTGGGTGCAATAAACCAGCAGGAAACAGGCCTATAATAGAAATCAATCTTTAACTCATGGAGAATTAAGGGATCAGGTGATGGTAGTTGTGGTCAAGTTCTGAGTACTCAGACCATGAATCAGCTAAGATTTACATATAAAGGAAATAAAGTATAGATCTGCATATATAAGTATATTTTTTCTTAAAATTACATATCAACTATTAGTTTCTTTACAGCATTAACTTTGAGTAGTGTTAACCTCATATGCATTTTTATGTAGAAAATTATGAAACCAAAATCTTTGAATACTTGAAATTGGAGTGATAGTACAGTAGGTAGGGTGTTTGCCTTCTATGTGGCCAATCTGGGTTTGATCCCTGGCACCCTATATAGTCCCCCAAGGCTGCCAGGAGCGATCCATGAGTATAGAGCCACACATATGCTCTGAGCACTGTCGGGTGTGTCACCCACATCCCACTAAACCCTTTGAACCCTTGCTTGAAACCATTTATTTGTGAGATGAACCCACCTGGTACTCCTGTAAAAATTGACTTGGGTGGAATAGTTTACCAAAGGGAAAGTTTGTCTGTGTGGAACTGCCTTGTCCAGTGCAACTTTCTGCGCTGAAATATTTTGTGCTATCCAATATGGCAGCCAGTACTATAAATGATTTCGAATTGTTGCAGTCAGTTGCTTTAAGGTGATATGATATTGGAGAATACCAATCTAGAAAACGACCTTTTGCCATGAATGGAACTGTGAGAGGTCAAGCTATTGCTCAAATACTGTTATTCTGAGGGTTATTTATAATTAATAATAAACAACACCTCATATATTTTCTCACAGACAAAAGGCCTAAAACCTGCCTTTGGGCCACATAGAGAACTAAGGTTCACAATTGATTTTTAGACCAATAACTCTAGCTTGCAGCAGGGAGGACGGTATTTTGATTTGTTTTCTGTTTTTATTATTATTATTAACAAATATGATGGCGCACATCCTGAGGATGTGTCAATACTTGTGCCATTAGCCTTCTGCTCAAAAACTGTAATCAGTTTGTCCTTAATATAGTCTTTGTTGGAAAGGGATAAGGTTAGTCACTTCCATTTTCTTTCTTTTTTTTTTTTTTTTTGCTTTTTTGGGTCACACCCAGCAATGCTCAGGGGTTTCTCCTGGCTCTGCACTCAGGAATTACTCCTGGCGGTGCTCAGGGGACCATATGGGATGCCGGGAATCAAACCCAGGCTGGCACAGGCCAGCCGCGTGCAAGGCAAACGCCCTACCCGCTGGACTATCGCTCCGGCCCAGACTTCCGTTTTCAAAGTGTAGAAATCAAGGTCAACAGAGCTATAACAAGTATGGAAAGACAGATGACAGACAATTCACATTTCAGAAACCAGAGTAGATTCATATATTCTCTGTACAAACCAGCAGTCTCCATGAAAGGGGGTATCAGTGTACAAACAAAAAGAATGGACTGTCACCAGTATTTCATACATATATAACAAAAAGATAGACATAGTGTAGTATCCAGGAATACAATGAAACATTCAGTGAAATTAGTCACTGGTTTCACCAGTGTCATTAAAATACCAAATCAGTTATTTGGGGAAAATAACATAAATTAACTTGAAATGGTATAAGTTGAAAACAACCAAAGAGGATGAAATTGGAGATGGTAAAGGAGATCATCTAACCTTCTGATGATCTTGTAGATGGATTCAAATAGTACCCATCTAGGTTTCTGGGCATCCTTGCAAGCCTCCATCTGTGAATTGTCAGAGAGTCTTTTGAAGAATTATCTGTATTTCTTATTTTGGTATTTTTTTCATTTTGAGCTGGGATTGCAGGTTGGAAATAAGATATGACTGCAACTTTTTCACTGCTGCTTAGGGTTGGGGCAGTTACAAAAGTCAGTCTGGTTCAAACTGTTTCCTGCTTGTCTGAGTGGTTTAGTTTTTTAGAAGGCACAGAGTTAGCATATTGAAAATGTCTATTGAAGGACAAATGTAAAAAGTGCTTTAGAGTTTCATCCTAGAGAAGAGGCAGGGCCTGGCCAGACATTTCAACTTGTGAGCCTAATCGGCTTATAGAAGCATATAACCCTTCTGTGCAGTTGCAAATCAGTTTCCGAAATGAGAGGATTGTAGAATTGTTTAACTATTGTCAAAGAGAATACCAGGAGATTGGGGGACAGCTTGCCTAAATGAAAAAAGGAGAATCTTTAGAGTAACTCTGCACATTTATTTTTATTATTGTTTTTTAAAAATTATTATACCTGGGGCCGGAGCGATAGCCCAGCGGGTAGGGCGTTGTGCCTTGCACGCGGCCGGCTGCTGCCGGCCTGGGTTCGATCCCCGGCATCCCATATGGTCCCCGAGCACCGCCAGGAGTCATTCCTGAGTGCAGAGCCAGGAGTGACCCTGAGCATAGCCGGTGTGACCCAAAATGCAAAAAATAAAAAAAAAAATTATTATACCACCGTGAGATATACAATTACAAAGATGTTCATGTTTGGATTTCAGTCACACAGTGTTCCAGCCCCCCCATCCCTCCACCAGTGCCCATTTCCCACCACCAATGTCTGCAATTCCCTCCCCTCCTCCCCCAGCCTGCCTCTATGGCAGGCACTTTCTGCTCTCTCTCTCTCTCTCTCTCTCTCTCTCTCTCTCTCTCTCTCTCTCTCTCTCTCTCTCTCTCTCTCTCTCTCTCTCTCTCTCCTCTCTCTCTCTCTATCTATCTATCTCTATTCTCTTACACTTTGTGGATTGCAATACATTTAGAGGTTATCATGTATATCCCTTCGCCTATATTCAATGCTCAGTTCTAGGCTAGTAGTATCATTTCCAACTATTATTAGCACACGACTCCCTTCCCTGTCTTATCTAACCTCTGACTCCGCACATTTCTGGTAGATTCCACTCACTGACAAGACCTCCTGATCCATATTTTTCCTAGCTTTGGATATTGGTATCATACTATTTTTTATATCCGCAAACAAATGCAGTCATTCTATATCTGTCCTTTTCCATCTGGCTAACTTCACTCAGCATGATCCTCTCCATGTCCATCCATTTATAGGCAAACTTCATTTTTCCTAACAACTGCATCACTTTTATAACTTGTCTTCCTGTTGTTCATCGATTTGCTCGAGCAGGCACCAGTAACATCTCCATACATCCTATCACATGCTAGTATAGCCCAAGGGCATCTGCTTGCTCCAGGAATACAAAAAACCTCAAACCATTCATTCAGATAGAATGAGGTCTATAATTGTTACTGGTTTTTGGCATATCAAAAATGGGTAGCTTGTCAGGCTCTGCCGTAGCTACAAGAGTAGCTGAATAGTATTCCATTATGTAGATGTCCCACAGTTTCTTTACCCAGTCATCTTTTCTTGAGCATGCTGGTTGTTTCCAGAAGCTGGCTATTGTGAATAGTGCATCTATGAACATAGAAGTGCAGATGGTGTTTGTACTGTGTGTTTTTGGCCTTCCAGAATATATTCCCAGGAGTTATATGGCTGGGTCAAATGGGAGTTCAATTTCTAGTCTTTGGAAGAATGTCCATATTGTTTTCCAAAAAAGGCTGTACTAGTCAACATTCCCACCAACAACGGATGAGAGTCCCCTTCTCCCTGCATCCACGCCAGCACTTGTTCTTGCTCTTTTGGATGTGTGCTAGTCTCTGTGGTGTGAGATTATATCTCATTGTTGTTTTGATTTGCATCCTCTGATGATTAGTGATGATGAGCATTTTTTCGTATGCTTTTAGGCCATTCAAATTTCTTCCTTGTCAAAGTTTCTGTTCATTTCTTCTTCCCATTTTTTTGATGGGGTTGGCTGTTTTCTTCTTGTAAAGTTCTACCAGTGCCTGATATATTCTGGATATTAACCCCTTATCAGATGGGTATTGGGTGAATATTCTTTACCATTCTGTGGACTGTCTTTGTATCTTGGTCACCATTTCTTTTGAGGTGCAGAAGCTTTTTAGTTTCATGTAGTTGCATATATTTATCTTTTCTTCCAATTGCTCTGTAAGTGGTGTTTCATTTTTGATGATGCCTTTAGCTTCAATGTCGTGGAGAGTTGTTCCTGTATTTTCTTTGGCATACTTTATGGATCCAAGTCTGATATTGATATCTTTGATCCATTTGATCTAACTTTTTGAATTTTGCACATTTCTAAACCTTTGGTTTTAGTGATAATTGGGAATTTGAGATTCCTAGTTCAGTGGTTTCTCAGGTTAAGGGATAGGACCTGTCAAAGCTTTGTAATTATTCATTAGACTAAAATAAAATCAAATAAAGTCTTATGATTTAACCTGGCCTGGGGTCAGAGCAGTACTACAGAACAATAATACTAAGAACTCCATATGATTCTCCGAGCACAGCCAGGACTGATTCCTGAGTGCAAAGCTAGGATTGAACTCTGAGTATAGCCAGGCAAGGCCCCACAACAAAAAACAAGCAAAACTTAGGTATATATTTAAGCTGACATGATGTCATTTTCAGGTTGCCAAGTTATGGCTACTTACTGAATATTTCTGGTTTCCAGAATGTTTTAAGGTATAATTTTCAATTCTCTATGATGTTTATTTCCAAAAAGGTAAAAAAAAATTTGTAAATTATTTTTATTTCTCTCTCCGGTTCTTCCTTTAGTTGTTATTGTGATCATCTGGGATTGCACACTTTGGTGTTTGCACACGATAGGTGTTTTACACCAAAACTGATATCCTTTTATTGTGGTACATGGGATCACACACTAATGACGCCTTCATCACACTGGCATGTGGGGAGGTGTGAGTATCAGTGGACAGCATCACGACCGCAAAGCAGTCTACCTCTGAGCCATGACTTCAGTCCCAAACATTTAAAGTCTCAATGTTTCTTAATTTACATGAAAACTCATCAGAAATTTTGCTTAAAAATAACTAAATATAAATGGAATAAAGAAATTGAATTCAAATGTTTTAATGTTTATATTAAATATTACAAATGTAAACTTACAGAACTGAGTCTAGAAAGAAACATCATAATCATAATAACTGCTTAAAATTATTGAAAGTACCCCATTTTGAATGCACTTCATTCCAATGTATTTTTGAAGTCTCTGGGTTTGTTTCTGAGAATGTCCAGAAAGAAAGAGGGTATAGATAGGTATTACAGTTGACAGTGCTTGTCTTTCATACAGCTGATTCTGTTTTGATTCCTACTCCCACATATGGTCTTCTGAAAACTGTCAGGTGTGATTCCTGAGCAAAGAACCAGGAGTCTTCTGCGCTTGGCAAAGATTTATTTTGGAAACAGTTATATTTTGCTGAGAAGGAGCCATCAGTGTTTATGATCAATTGTCAGGTCCTCTAGTTTTTAAAGGGTCTATGCAATGAATTTTCTTCTTTTCTGGAGATGAAATATGGAAATTGTGATATCAAAAGACTGTAGAGAGAGACTTTGAAGATGGAAGTGGTGAACAGAAGTAGCCCAGACATCAACTGAGCAGATTGTGAAATGAACTCAAAATCCAGAGCAGGGTGCTGGAAAGGTAGTATAGAGGTTACGGTGCTTGCTTGCATGTTGCCAACCTAGTTTGATCTCCAGTACCACACATAAGTATCAACTCACCCTAAGTACCAACAGGCATGATCCCTGAGCACAGAGCCAGGAGTATCCCTGAGCAATGCTAGGTGTGCCTCGTCTTCACCAAAGCCCCCAAAAAAAAAATAAAGGACATGAATTCAGAGCAAAGAAGCTGCCTTGATCTTTGTGCTATCCAGATCTCAAGGAATAAGGCCCTAGAAAACAGTAGTGTCCATTTTCTCTTGGTCTTGGATTCCAGAGTACTAGAAAACTTCAGTATTCCAGAGTACTTCTTGAATTCCAGAGTATTAGAAAACAAAGAAGGAGATGAATTAGAGTATCTCCTTCCTCCCCCAACTTTTAGAAAGGAATGTTTCTCTCGGTTTAATCAGTTTTCCCTTTGGGAAGTGACTTTTCCACTCTCTATTGTAGCAGTAGACCATGTTAAAGAGACAAAGGACATTTGGTGATAATCTTAAATAGGATAATCAACCAAAATGGAATTCAACCTTTACATTGATATTAGATACCTAGTTATGTGCCATCCTTTTTTTCACCATTCTAATTTACATCAAGCATGTTAATAGCAAAGACATTTCACTAGGACATCTCTGCTCTCTGAAAATGAGTCTACAAGGAAAAGGGCAAACAGTGCCACTCTAATGAAAATCACCTTTATTTCTAAAAATTCTTATTTAACCACATAATTAAACAACTTTGTCAGTGCTCGTCAGAGCCCCATCCTAGAGAGAAGCCTATTTCAAGTCCAGGTATGCTGGTCTTGGTGACTAAAGTCACCGGCTTCTGTGGAGATGGAACTGGGGTCCCTTTCCCCCACCTCTGTCCGAGCTGGAAGGCCCAGTGGACCCACCCATGAACTGTTCCCAGGCTGTTGGCTGTGAACCAGAGACACAGATACATGGGGCAGAGCTGCTGCCAGCTCTCCCCGTTGCACGTGGAAGTTTTGCGGCCTCACAGTGCATCAGTAATGCAGGATCTGAGAACCTACCTACTACTGAGAGTATCCAAGTCACTTGGCAGAGCCTGGCAAGCTACCCATGTCATATTTTATATCCCCAAAACAGTAACAATAATAGACCTCATTCCCATGACCTGAATGAATGGTTTGAGGCTCTGCATGTTTCTGGAGTGAACAGATGCCCTTGGTCTATCTTAGCATGCAATAGCGACGAATGGAGATGTTATTGACGCCTGCTCCAACAAATGGATGAATAATGGGAAGACAAGTTATATAAGTGATTACATAAGTGTTCCTTTGTTTTAGTTCACCACTTACAGTCATAGAATGAGTTTTACCTAAAGGAAAAGTACTTACATTTATTTATAAAGTCACCTAGTTGAATAACTTTGATATTTTCATCTCTGGTAACTAAATGTTGACTGGGTCACTCTAAAAATATATCAACAACTATTTTGAGACCCCTGCTGAAACGGGTATTATTCACTTAAAAAAGTCAGTGTTTTGGAGTTTGGGGCCACACCTTGACTTTTGCACAGGAGTCACTCCTAGTATGCTAGTTGGGTGGTGCTGGGACCCAAAATGTGGTGTCATATGTCAAACCAGGCTTGTCCACATGTGAGGCAAACATGTTAACCTCTGTGCTATCCCCTGTACTGGCCTTTATTCATTTTTTATTAGAGATGTGGTCAACCCTAGTCTAACAAAGTATCTGTATTTTGACTTAAAAGGGGCCAGAAGCTCCAATTTTTTGTGATTCTTTTGAATGGATTTAAGATGACTATTCTTAATTTCTTTTACTCTCTCTCACACACACACACACACACAGGTTTTTTTGGCAATGCTCTGAGATTACTCCTGGTTCTGCTGGTTCTACACTCAGGAATTACTCTTGGCAGTGCTCAGGGGACCATTTGGGATGCTGGGGATCGAACGCAGGACAGCCACTTGCAAAGCAAATGCCCTACCCTCTACCCTCTATACTATCACTCTGGTCCCAAGACACTAGTATATTTAGGTATATCTAGGAAGATGTTCAGAAAATATACAAATTGGAACATTATATAACTGAAATCCAATCAAGAAAAGTTATAATTAAAAAAATTAATTAAGGATTCTTGTTTGATGGAATCTATAAGTTAAACTTGTATATTTTTTAATTTTGTCTAACAACTGTTTGATTTTGTTCACATTTGATAGGAAAAGAGAAGAGAAAATACCATAGCTCCTAAAAACAACATAACACAACAAAAATCCTTGGCAGAATGGTTGAATTTTAGAGATCTTGGAAGAAGTTCCCTTGGGTGTTGTGGGTGTTAAAATAAGCATGGAATGAAGAAAGATTGAAGTCTGGAAAGAATGAAGTCCTTCCCAGCTGCAATAGGAAACTTTTACCATTTGGGTAGCAAAAGTCACGGGGAATGTGGTATGTTTAAAATGCCAAGCACTATCCTAGGGCTCTATCACTTTCCTAGAAGACTTAGAATCTCAGAAAAGATGGGGTTAATTACAAGCTTGCATTCAGACAGTAGGAATAAGATAAAAAAAAAATCTTAAAAGCAAAATAGAAGTATCAAAGATCAGAGGGGCTAGAGAAATAGTGCAGTGGGTAGGGCATTTGCCTCACTCTTGGCCAACTTGGGTTGAAGGGCCGGCATCCCACACAGTACCCCAAGCACCACCAGAAGTAATTTTTGAGCCAGGAGTAATCCCAAAGCATTGAGTTGTAGTCCAAAAACAAAACAAAACAAAATGAAAGACCCTAGAAAGCTTTCAAGTTTAGGCAACTAATTAGAGCAACAGGCAGGCCTAAGAGAATATTTTGCCTCATAACTTTTATCCTAACATAACAACCATCAATTATAAAATGAACCAGAGAAATGCATACTTGATTTTAACTGGGTTCTGATTAAAGTTGAGGAAAGTGAAAAATAGTTGGATGGAAGGAAAAACAGAAATGTTATAGCTTTTATAAATGTTATAAAAACTATCCAATAGCATGGACAGTTATTGATAAAGTTTAGTAAGTGAGGTAGTTAAGTTTTATAGATATAGTAAACTTCAAAGAATTGGCAATGCAACATATACTACTATTTTGATAATACACAGTAACCCCTCCATACTATAAGTATATATATATATATATATATATGTGTGTGTGTGTGTGTGTGTGTGTGTGTGTATATATTAATGATTTTTAAAATATGTGAGGAGGATATGGAGCAATAGTCCAGTGGGTAGGGCATTTGTGTTGCATGTGGCTGACCTGCATTCGATCCCTGGCATCCCATATGGTGCCCCAAACACTGCCAGGCATAATTCCTGAGTGCAGAGCCAGGAGTAATCCCTGAGCATTGACAGTTGTGACCCAAAAAACAAACAAAAAAAAAGTAAGGAAATTACTGAATGCTAAATGCCAAAATGAGCATCACTACTGGGGGTACAGTCTAGTGAAGTCAGACTAAAATAATAACAGAAAGTAGGGGAAGAATAATTATAATAAAGATACAATCCCATTTATGTGTGCATGTCTATATGTATATACATAAATATGTGATTACGTGATGTATGAAATAATTGACATTGTTGGTAGTCTACTCAGTAATCATCTACTCAAATTTCCCTGCTCCTAACTTTCTTGGAGAACCCAGCTTCCACGAGAGAGGCTCAAAGACAACTACTTCTTCATCAATCTCTTACAATGAGACAAGGAAATGTAACCTCATTCTTGTCTGTTGAAGCTGAGTGAAAGTCTAGAAAGGCTTAGAGGAAAGTTTCCTGCCCTAATAACGAGAAAATATATGAGGAGAAACTCTGAGCTGCTTTAATGCTTCTGCACTGGGTGACTGAAGCACAGCCCAACTGCCAGGCTGATGCCAAAGATGGGTTCACGGGCATGGTAGACTGGAAAAAAGCCCATAGCTGATGATAGAAGATCCATGGAAAGCCCCAAAGTGCTTGTCGGGAATATGAAAAGCTGGGGAAGTAACAACTTTGAAGTCCCTATATCTAGGCTTCCTACTGAAAGAGGCATTAAAGTTCTTCAAACAAGCTATTTAGATATTGTTTGGAGACCACTCCCAGCTGTGCTCAGCACTTCCTTCTAACTCTGAACTTGGGGTTTATTCCTGGCCTTATGCTCAGGGACGATTCCTGGTAGGAATTGGGGGTGAATTTGGTGTCAGGGACTAACCGCTGATTGGCTTTGTGCAAGGTAAGCACCTTGCCTACTCTACTTTCTCTCTAGACCCTAAAAATTCTTTCATTCTTTAAGTTTGCTTTTTTTTCTGTTTATCACCCAGTGGTATTTAGAGGTTACTCCCAGTTCTGTGCTCTGGGGTTACTCCCAGACGGAGGTGATAGAACCATGGTGATGTCTATGCAAGGTGGGCATTTAATTACTTTTCTAGCTCTCTGACTGCAGATACTGCATGTTTTTTTTCAGCTGGAAACTCCCCAACTGACAAAACCACTATGATATTGTAATTTATACAAAATGTATATTTGTTCTTTGTACAATTTCTGGCAGAGAGCTACTAAAAATTAGGAGTTACTATGAGGAGAGAGATATCTTTGTTATGTTGATAAGATGACTTGAAAGTCCCTAAGGATAGGGTCTGATTGCCATATGGTTCCCTGAGCACCACCAGAAGTAATTCCTGAGTGCAGTCAGGAGTAACCCCTGAGCATTGTGAGTATGACCAAAAAAGAAAAAAAAAAGGAACCTTTAGAAAGTCAGAATTGAGGTCGTTTACAGGTTAGTGAAGACAGAGATTTGGGGGAAAGTGCTGTGCTCTGACTGAGTATCAACCCTGAGTTTGATTGTTTGTCACTCAGCTGGTGTTGGAGAAATGCAGTGTGTGGGTGTGTGTGTGTGTGTGTGTGTGTGTGTGTGTGTCTGTCTGTCTGTCTGTCTGTCTGTCTGTCTGTCTGTCTGGTGTTGGTGGTGGGAAACCAACATATTCTCATGGTGGGCAATCAACTGGTACCAAAAAGTACAAAATCCAATTGGTTACTCTGGTTGTCTGACAAGAGAAGGATAATGCAGTGGAAATCTTTCTCATCTGTCTATCTCTCTCATCTGTCTACCTGTACATATTACAATTTGTTTCTTCTTAGTGGTTTTCAATTCCAGCTGGATATTAGGATCACCTGGGGAGCTTTTTAAAAATACCAATGTCTGGGCCACATCCCAGAACAATTAAATCATCATCCTAGAGGGCTGGAGGTGGAGCAGACCTTGGTATATTTAAAGTGCTCTCCACCGGATCCTGAGATGCAGCCAAACAAATTCTCTGCTCCATATTGTGTTTTTTTCAAAGTCGTAAAAAAAAGTTAGAATGTGTATTCACCTTACTATGAAATCAGCTACTTGTATTTGTTTCTCTTTGCTGCACAACAAATGAGTACAAAGTCATCTTAGTGTAGTTTCGACTCTCAAAGATGTGGGGAAGCTGAACCAAATTCTCTGCTTAGGGACCTCATGAGACTGAATGTCTCTGAGGGAATGTAACTGACTTCTTAATGTGAAGTCTAGGGATAGGGGGTGGGGGTACAGGGCGAAGAATCTATTTTCAACTCTTTCAGGCTACTTGGTATCTCCTGGTTGCATCAGTGAGTCATGGCAATTAGCAAGAGGGCACTGCACTCTCAGCAGAGGTGTTAGTCACTTTTGTCATGTGGTCCCATCCATCTGGAAGCAAACTGAGATGCAACACATCTTTCTCATTCTTTGACTCCCTATGACTTTCCGTTCTGCTGCCGGCCAGAGTACAGTGAGTCCTGCTTTTCACATGCTCACTTCAGCATTTACATGATCATAACAGACGCAGGACATATATTTCTATTGACTTGAGTTCCAGGTTAATGGGAATGGAGAGAATCGTCAAATCTATTAACCACACATCCCTCCACACCACCCAATCCTCAATTTTGAAAAATAATTTTTATTTTCTCAAAATTCTCTTGCTTGTTGTTTGGGCAGAGTACAATAGGAACAGTTCAACTCTGCTCCACACAGTGCTAAACAGACTTGGGTAGCCCTGGCTATGTATCTAGCCAGTCCTGATGGCTTTGAGTCTTGGGATTCAACAAGAATGTCTGAGATATCTGGGCCACTATTGTGATATTTTTGTTTTTGTTCCTTTTTATTTTTTGCATATACTATAGTATTTTCTCTCTCTCTTTCTCTCTCTCTTTCTCATACACACATATCATTGGAGAATAGTCTGTTTGCTTTAAGAGATACAGTTTTGGGAGCCAGAGAGATAGTACAATGGGTAGGGCTCTTGTCTTACATTTGACTGACCCAGATTGGATCCCCAGAGTCCCATGTGGTCCCCTGAGTAAGACCAGCTGTGATTTCTAAGTACAGAGTCAAGAGTAAAACCTTACTACAGCCTATGTCTCTAAAAACAAATAAACAAGCAAGTCCAAACAAAACAAAAACAAGGAAAACAGTTCCAAGAGAGTGTGAGTAGAAACTTGGAAATCACAAAATTGCTGCTTTTTGTGATCAAAGCAATGTATAAAGCCAGCTCAGCTTTGGAGAGTAAGGTCAAAACTTGATGTACCTATAAAAAATCGGTAGCCATGCAAAGTATTTCACAGTGAGTAATTAATATCTATTATGGAATGTTAATAAAAGTTTTTGATTGGTTTTTGAGGTGCAAAAACACAAGTACCTAGACCTAAATTATCCTCAGCTACAGGCCAGTGCATTTTAGTTCGTTTTGACTGAAAAAAATATCCCAAGTGATCCACCAAAGAGACTCAAGAGATGCATGCCAGACCCACAGCTCCATCTGAAACTCCGGAAGAAATCCAGACCCATCCACTCCAGACCCACAGCTGCGCCTCTCGGCCCCACGTGGAAGCAACCCATGGAGCTGACCTCCCAGTAAGGGCTCGGCCAGCCCCTGGCTGAGTCCAACATTGCTCCAAGGGTTCATTCACATGTGCAGGGGAGGGCCCACATTGGCCAGACTTAGAGTGGGGATTTGGGCTCCTCCACCCTTTCCTCCACCTCCATGCCAACTACCCTGGAAGAGAGACCCACCCCAGACCCATAGCTCTGTCGGCCACGTGACATTCTTAGATGTACTGATTTTAGGATCAGGTCTTTCCCAGGATCTTTCACATTTAGTTCTAGGCAGGTTCTAACTGAGACCCATCATCCCAATATGGTCTAGCCAGAAGCCAGAGCAGCCCACATATCATGAGGTCAGTCATTCTGAACATCCAGACTCCATAGTTCCTCAGAGCTCCACCCAAGAGAAAAACATGATCTTTCCCTTTTTAAGTTTCATCAGTAAATGCTTGAGATGAGATCCTTCTACTGAGAGTATACCACCTACATGGCAGAGCCTGGCAAGCTACCCGTGTTTTTATTTGATATACCAAAAAACTAGTAACAATTATGGACCTTAATTCCATGACCTGAAGAATGGTTGAGGCTCTTCCTGTCCCTGGAGCAAGCAGATGCCCTGGGGCTACAGTTGCTTTCAACAGTATGTATGGAGATGTTACTGGTGCCTGCTCGAGCAAATTGATGAACAGCGGGAAGACAGTGACAGTGGATCCACCAAAACAGTATGCAAAAAGTGTGACCATCAGATGCCAGCTACTCAGATGACCCAGACATACCAATCTACATCTACAAGTCTGACCTTTCAAATCTTGAGATAACAATAAGATCATACAGTTTGATATACAATATTTTGAAGGTCACAAGAATCAAAAAAGTCTTGAAAAAGATATTTTTCAAAAAATGAAGACATTTCTCTTAGTTTGAGGAAAGTTGCTACTAGAAATCTAGGAATTCCTTGTGACTTTATGCTTTACTAATATAATAATCAAGCATGCTTAGTTTATACTAGTTTATGAAAACATGTTGTTTTCTAAAACTGTACAACACATAGGCCAGGGAAAGTCCAGATGATTGGTACAAATGCTTTGCATGTGGGAGCACGGAGTTTAATCCCAGAAATGCATGGTTCCTTGAGTGGCACTGGAAGTGACCCTAAAAATAAACTCTAATAAATTTAATTTGATTATACAATCTTGTTAAAAAGTTTACAACAATTATGGATAATAGGTGTGTCCGGACACACATATATCTGGACAACAAACATTCTTTGTGACAACATGTTGGATGACAGGCTTAGCTAGCTTGTGAACTTTGCTCACAGCTGTTTACATCTATTTACATGCTCTTAAGCCAAGGTTCATTCTAATGAGATCTCCTATGTAAACACTGATAGAGGGTGTGGCAGTTACAGAAGTCACTTTGACTCTGAATAACTTCTGATTTATTATACATCTACTAAGACTTCTATGTTATCTAGGTTGGGCACAGCTCCTCTTTATACCCACTGCACCCAGTGTGGGACAGTTAGTATTTACCAGGAGACTACCACCCTGGCTACATTGAAACTATCACTTAACTGAGCATTGAATATAGGCAAAAAAGATAAACCAGATAACCACTAAATGTATATATTGCAATCCACAATGTATAAGAGAAGAGAGAGAGAAAAAAAAGAGAAAAAGAATCTACCATAGAGGCAGGCTAAGGGAGGGAGGAGGAAATGGGGTTATTGGTGGTGGGAAATGGGCACTGATGGGGGATGGGTGCTGGAACACTGTGTGACCGAAACCCGAACATGAATATCTTTATAATTGTATATCTCACAGTTGTATAATAAAATATTAAAAAAAAAGATTATAGGAAGGATCATACTAGTTTGCCCCCACGCAGGCGAGTATGACCCTTTCAGTATACAGAGATCAAGATACTCAGAATCACTCTAGTGCAGATAATAAATAAGTAGGACCTTGTGGGTACCATCTAGATTACAAGAAACTCATGAAATTAAGATGTATTACTTTTTTTTTTTTTTTTTGCTTTTTGGGTCACACCCGGCAATGCTCAGGGGTTTCTCCTGACTCTGCACTCAAGAATTACTCCTGGCAGTGCTCGTGGGACCATATGGGATGCCTGGGATTGAACCCGGGCTGGCAAGGGCTGGCCGCGTGCAAGGCAAACACCCTACCTGCCGGGCTATTGCTCTGACCCCAAGATGTATTACTTTATACCAGCGCCCCCACCTCCAGTGTTTTACATAAGAGATAATCTCAGAAGAAGGGATTAGCCCTTGGTATACTTCTTTGTTTATACCTGTAATAGGGTGTGGCACCACCCTTCTACATTCTGTTTAGGGTTCTTTGTTGACAGGACCCTCCCTGTCAACAGATAGGATTGCTTTGGTGTATATAAGGGGACTGACTTGAGGCACTCGCCCCCTTTTCCCCTTCTTCTTTTGGTAGGACTCCTCTCAGGTGAGAACCTCTCCCTGCTATTGAGGCAGCCTGGGGGTGGGTGGGAGGGGTGGGGTACATTGGTGGTGGAAATGGGGCACTGGTGGAGGGATGGGTGCTGGAATACTGTATTACCAAGAACCAGTTATGAACACCTTTGTAATTGTATGTCTCACAGTGGTATAATAAAAATTTTAAAAATACATAAATATATATATTAAAATATGGTCCAAAAAAAAAAAAGAGAACCTCTCTCTTTGGTGGGAGACTAGGGCTCTCTTGTATGGTCTATGTTCTGATAAGAGCTAGAGTTCTTTCATTATATTGGATTGCGGTGGTAGATCTTTTGTACTATTAAAAGCCTTTTTAGAACTGCGCCCGGACTCGTGAGTTTTCATCCGTTCGTTCCCCGGCGGCCTCGGAGGTAGAAGAGAACTTCTATCCTGATACTGTTGGGGGACTACATAGGCTCCCGACATGAACAAAATGAAGAACATGAGAACTGTACTTCAGTAGGAAGTTTTCCACTGGGGATGGGCTGTGTGGGATAGGACAGGGAAGAGAAGGCACGGTACAGGGAAATGGTCATTCTGGAGAAGGCGGGGGTGCTGGAAGGAGGTAAGTGATATGTATGAAACCCTATCAGTACTGTAAACCAGAATGCATAAAGGATAAAATAAATAAATAATGTGCCTGCCACAAAGGTAGGCTGGGAGGTGGGAGGGTGAATGGGACATCAGTGGAGGGAAGTGGACACTGGTGAAGGGACTGGTGTTAAAACACTGTATGCATGAAACTTGATCATGAATACCTTTGTAAATCATAGTGCCTTAAAGAAAAACTCCTTTGTTTACCAAAGATTTTTTGGTCCCAAAATTACATGTACATCAGATTTATCACCACAGCCAGAGATATTCCAGCAGGATGATCAGTAAAATAGGCATGCTTACTAAATCATTCCCTGATTGTTGATGGAACACTTTATTATTTCCTATAAATAATAAGTAATAAAGCCCAAACTTTGCCTTATATACAAGACCCTTCCCAAAACTACCTCAGTGTTAAGGGACTTCATTATCTGCCATCATTTCCCAAAATTATGCTTTGAAGCTGAGATTGCTCGTTCTGTAATTTAGTTAATCATTCATTCAAATAAGTATGCATTGAGGGCCTATTATGGACCTTTCATAGTCTTCTAGTTGCTGGCAATACAAAGATGAACAAAATTTTGTTTCTTCCCCAGTGGGGTTAAAGTTTACTGGAGGGAGGAAGAAAGATAATAAAGGCCATTTGAGGGCACAAGGTGTGATAATTATGATAGTTTCCCAGCGCAGATACCCAGATGTACATTCATTCAGTTTACATTTACCTAGTTGACTGACGAGTGGTATGAAAGCACCTAGAGAAAACAATGGGAATGCTTTGAGGTTAAAGTCCGCTTTAACTGGGCTTCGATGATAAAAGCAGCAGCAAAAAATCAGAAACACAAAATTGGGTCCAGGGCAATTTATTCATCTTTCCTTACGAAATGCTGGGCTGTGTAGAAGGGCCTGTGTTCTGGATAATGGTACTGCGTGTTGGAAAGTGCTGCTTCTCCTGAGCCAAAGAGAAAGGACCTGGCTTAACCCAATGCAAGTACAAGCCTGCTGTGACCTCAGTGGAGTGTGAAATTAATTCTTTTTTTTCCCCCTGCAGCTGGTAGTGGCAGACCGAGAGACAAAGGACAAGTTAATATTTTCTAAAAATCTACGTCTCTTCTAGTCTTCCAAACTTTCTCCTTTAGGCTCTTGGAAAATGGAAGAAAAAGAAGTGGAGCATAGGATTAAAGTAAATACCTTTGCTGGGGCAAGGGTTGGTAATCATTTCGGTCCTTTTTCTATCAATGCCTTTCCTATCAAGGAAGGGAGCAAGGCTGAATTTGAGCTTTCCTAACTGCCCACAGAGCTCCAGTTCCCTTTTTCCATTTCCCCAACCTTCCTCTCACAGACAAGGATAGCAGAGAAAGAAAAACGAGGAGCCATGAAAGAGATAGAGAACAGGGAGAGGTCAAACAAGGTAAGGAAAAGAGCAGGAGGGTGAGATGCAGTTTCACAGAAGTGATAGCATCTATGTCTCCCTCAGGTGTCAGAGGCTCTGGTCAGATGAACTGTCCTGAGTTCTGACAACTCGCACGGCTACATCTGAACCCTGCCTCGCCCGTAAAGTCCAGAACAAACACAGTCACTCTAGGACCTGTATTCTAATCTGTCATCTGGGAGCAATCAGACCCCTAGGAATGCCTTAGTCATTCATTCTTTAAACTCCTTTTGGAGCCCTTAGTGTTTACAACTGCAATCAAACTTCATGCTTACGTGTCCTTGACCATTGTGAACTCTAAGTTTACTAGTGGTAGGCTCAATATCCAATACATTTTCATCCTTCACTTAATCATGCACATAACAGACTCTCCAGTATCTCAAGGTCAGGAGACTGGAAGTATAGTTTGATCTGTTCCATGCAGCATGCCCAGCTTGGAAAAACCAGTAACATTCTGTTTTTCTTTTAGGGTCCAGTTAATAATTGCCATCTGCTTTTACTTTATCTCAGGCAACATACATTCTCTTCATCCAGCTACAGCTTTATGCTTAATTTACTCAGATTATTCAAATTTGTGTTGTATGTTTCTTGCTGAACCCCAAATAGACACAGAATTGTGTCAGTAACAAAAAAGAACAGCCACTTTGGGTTGCACCACTTTATATACATTTTCCTCTCTTTATTCTTATGCTAAAAAAGAGCTGACTACTTTTAATCAAAATTTACTTGACAGATTTAGTAAACTGCAGTAATTTGTCTAAAATTGCACAGTTTGCAAGGTCTCAGTTCCAAAACTTATACTCTTTTCAAGGGAGACGTGAACCTGCCTGAGTCTTACTATCACCTCTAATCTCCAGTGATAACACTGTTGTTATCAGATGTTCTTTACTTGTATTATCCAATCAGTCTGTTCCCTCTGTTATTCAACCAGAATGGGAGGTAGGACTTTCTCAGTTTTGCCCTGGAACATAGTTAATGGTAGGTAAGTATTAAAGGACTAAAACAAACTCTCCTCCTTTACCCTGGAACTTCCCCTTCAGATGGATCTCCAATAATAGCCTGGATTCATTTTCTTTCCATTTGCATTAAGATCCTCCAGTGCAGAGTTAGATCATTAACTCCATAACTCTTTGAACAAAATAGAGGGAGTGCCAAAATAGATTTCGATGTTTTATGAGGAAGATTAAAGAGCCAAGAAGGACAGAGTTACAGAGAGTGGAGAGAAGAGCCAAAGTGAATTTCTCCAGGATTAAAGCTGCGCTACAAGCAGCTTATGGTCTCCAATAAAAGAAGAGCGTGTGGGCAGCACATACAAACTGGGAAAAATGACTCCACAGACTGGATTGCATTATACTGGGGTCCTCTAGTAACTGACGGAGTAATGCAAACAATGCACAAATATCTGAAAGCAGTAACGAAGTCAAACTTGTCACTATTTTAGAAATAATTCATATACAGATTCTAAACCCACAACCCAAACATAAAACTGAATGAGAATGTAATATGTAGTGCTTATTCTGTAGATAATATAAATCTATTGTATTCCCTGATGGAAAATAATTTCCATATATTCTATTAAATTTAGTGCTTGTTGCTTTAGGATACACCTACATAATTTCATATTTTTTAAAAAAACTTTAAATTTCAAATGAAAATATTTTAAATTCATATTCTTCTATACATAATTATTTTCAGAAAAAGTCAACTGAAAACTTAAAGGAACTCTTGATAATTTTTATTTGTGTTCTATAATTCACTCTGCATAGAACTGAGAGTTGGATTCTGTATGACCCTTGTTCTGGGCTTTATTCCATTCAGGAAGGACTGGATTAAAGGGGGAACTTATTTCTCTACTACTGGTTCCCTTTCTTCACTGCAAATTTCCCCTGGCTGTCACCATATAGGACATTGCTGGAAATTTTCAAAGCTAGATAGACCGTAGTTCTCTAGGTGATAAGTTCTTGGCCAGGGACCCTAGTAGAGTGCTTGGCACATTAATGAAACTCAAAAATCATTTGCTTGGCCAGCTGAACTCAGGGCTTCATCCACAGAGATAAACAGCAGCTTTTGTGTGTGTGTGTGTGTGTGTGTGTGTATTTCCAAAGAAAATAAGTTATTGCTCTCTGTAATTTTGTCTCTGTGTTAACTGGGTAAATAAAAGGACCATCAAATGTAGCAATATTCCCCCTTTTGTTTCTACATAAAATGTAACTAATTTTAACATATCATGTGACCAATCAATGTGAAGTTATATTAACAAATAAATCCTCAAGTTTACTTAGAGATATTTTAAATATAATGTGTGCATGACTCATTTAGCATAATCATTTATTTCATGGTAAACCAGTGTGATTATGCAATTTTTTTTCTTTGGGTCACACCTGGCAATGCTCAGGGGTTATTCTTGGCTCTGCACTCAGGAATTACTCCTAGTGGTGCTCAGGGGACCACATGGGATGCTGAGGATCCAACCCAAGTCGGCTGTGTGCAAGGCAAAAGCCCTACCCACTGGGTTACGTTTTTTTTTTAATGTTTTATTACACCACCATGAGATATACAATTACAAAGATGTTCATGTTTGGGTTTCGGTCATACAGTGTTCCAGCACCCATCCCTCCATCATTGCCCATTTCCCACCATCAATGTCCCCGATTCCCCCATCCCCTAGCCTGCCTCTATGGCAGGTTCTTTATCTGGGAGATAAAGAACCGTATTGTTTTCCAAAAAGGCTATACCAGTTGACATTTCTCTTTCTCTCTTTCTCACTTCCTTCTCTGACACATTGTGGATTGCAATACATATATTTAGAGGTTATCATATGTATCTTTTTTTGCCTGTATTCAATGTTCAGTTCTAGACAGGTATTATCACTTTCGATAATTATTAGCACGCTATTCTCTTCTCTGTCTTACCTAACTTACGACTCCCACACATTTGTGGTAGAGTCCACCTTTGACAAGACTTCTTGATCCATGTTTTGCATGATCTTGGATATTGGTATCATAATATATATTATATATTGTTGGAGGACATGTTTAGCTAATCTGGGAGTTTTGTTGTTTTGCTCACTCCCAGCTTAATCTTATTTAAGCCAATGTTCATTCTAATGAGATCTCTCTTCTATGTAAACACTGCTAGAGGGTGTGGCACTTACAGAAGTCACCTTGATTGAATAACTTCTGACTTATACATCTACTAAGACTTCTATGTTTTCTAGATTGGGCACAGCTCCTCTTTATACCCACTGCACCCAGCGTGGGACAGTTAGAATTTACCAGGAGACTACCACCCTGGCTACGCTGAGACTAAAGGAAGACTATAGGAAGGATCATACTAGTTTGCTCTAAGCAGGCGAGTGTGACCCTTTCAGTACAGGAGAACAAGATACTCAGAATCACCCTGGTGCAGATAATAATAAGAAGGACATTGTGGGTACCATCTAGATTACATGAAGCTCATAAAGTTAAGATGTATTACTTTATATCAGCCCCCTCTCTCCAGTGTTTTACATAAGAGATAATCTCGGGATTAGTCCTTGGTGTAACCTTTTGTTTATACCTACAATAGGGTGTGGCACTACACTCTGTTTAGGGTTCTTTGTTGGCATGACAACCTCCAGATTGGATTACTTTGGTGTATATAAGGGGCTGACTTGAGGCCCCCTTCACCTTTTGCCTTTTGGTTCCTCAGCCTTCAGCTTTTGGCTCCTGCGGCTTTTTGGCTTTTGGCTTTGGTCTTTTGCTCTTTGGCCTTTCGCTCCTTCTGAGTAGGACTCAGCTTGGGTGACATCCTCTCTCTTTTGGTGGGAGACTTAGGCTCTTGTATGGTCTAAGTTCGGACCAGAGCTAGAGTTTGTTCATTATATTGGATTGCTGTGGAAGAGCTTTTGTACTATTAAAAGCCATTTTTGGAACTGCACCAGACTCGTGAGTTTTCATCTTTCTCCCGGCCCTCAGAGGTAGAAGACAACTTCTGTCCTGACACTGTCAGGGACCCCAGCGACATTCCCCGACAATATATATTATATAATATATATGTATATTTATTTCACATGTATCTTTGGAGGAATGTCCATATTGTTTTCCTAAAAAGGCTGTGCCAGTTGACATTCCCACCAACAATAGATGAGAGTCCCCATTTCCCTGCATCCACGCCAGCACTTGTTCTTGCTCTTTTGGATATGCACCAGTCTCTGTGGTATAAGATGATATCTCATTGTAGTTTTGATTTTTATCTCTCTGATGATTAATGATGATGAGTATTTTTCCATATTTTTTTATGGCCATTAGAATTTCTTCCTTTTGGTAGTTTCTTTCTGTTCATTCTCCCCATTTTTTTGATGGGGTTGGCTGTTTTCTTCCTGTAAAGTTCTACCAGTGCCTGATATAGTCTGGATATTAATCCCTTATCAGATGGGTATTGGGTGAATATTCTTTCCCATTCTGTGGACTGTCTTTGTATCTTGGTCACTGTTTCTTTTTAAGGTGAAGAAACGTTTTAGTTTCATGTAGTCCCATATGTTTATCTTTGCTTCTAGTTGCTTTGTTAGTGGTGTTTCATTTTTGAAGATGCCTTTAGTCAATGTTGTGGAGGATTTTTCCTATATTTTCTTTGACATACTTTATGGATTCAAGTCTGATATTGAGATCTTTAATCCATTTTGTTCTGAGTTTTGTGCATGGTGTAAGACACAGGTCCAAATTCATTTTTTACATGTAGCTTCCTAGTTCTCCCAGCACCACTTGTTGAAGAGGCTTTTCTTGCTCCATTTCATATTTTTGCTCCTTTATCAAAGATTAAATAATCATGTGTTTGAGGCTGGGTGTCAGGATACTCAACTCTATTCCATCGGTCCACAGGTCTGTTTTCTATTTCAATACCATGCTCTTTTAATTACTACTGCTTTGTGGTACAGTTTGAAGTTGGGAAGGGTGATGCCTCCCATCTTCTTTTTCCAAGGATTGCTTTAGCTATCTGTGGGCGTTTATTATCCCATACAAATTTCAGGGGTGTTTGGTCAATTTCTTTGAAGAATGTCATGGGTATTCTTACAGGAGTGCTCTAGGGAGTATAAAGCTCTGGGGAGTATTACCATCTTGACAACATTTATTCTCCCAACCCATGAGCAGGGAAGTGTTTCCATTTCCTTGTGTCCTCTTTTATTTCTTGAAGCAGGGTTTTATAGTTTTTTTTGGTACAGGTCCTTTATGCTCTTTAGTAAGCCTATTCCTATGTCTTTGATTTTCTGTGGCAGAATTGTGAATGGGATCATATTCTTAATTACCCTTTCTTCTCTTTTGTTATTTATATATAGGAACGCCAATGACTTGGGTATAGACTTTGTACCCTGCCACTCTACCATAGGTATCTATTATTTCTAGGAGCTTTTTGGTAGAGAATGTAAGGTTCTTTAAGTATACTATCATGTCATCTACAAATAGTGATAGTTTGACTTCTTCCTTGCCTATCTGGATGCCCTTAATGTCCTTTTTCTTCTCTGATTGCTATGGTAAGTTTTTCCAGTACTATATTAAATAGAAGTGGTGAGAGTGGGCAACCTTGTCTTGGCCCCCCCATTTTATGGTGAAGGCTTTCAGTTTTTTCCATTAAGAATGATACTTGCTGTAGGCTTTTGGTAGAGGGCTTTGACTCTATTGAGGAAGGTTCCTTCAATTCCCATTTTATGGAGGATTTTTATCATAAACGGGTGTTGGATCTTAACAAATGCTTTCTCTGCATCTATCGATATGATCATATGGTTTTTATTTTTTCTCTTGTTGATATGATGTATTATGTTGAGAGACTTGTGAATGTTGAACCATCCTTGCATTCCCAGGATTAATCCGACTTGGTCATGATGTATAATCTTTTTGATGAGTCTTTGGATTCTGTTTGATAGTATTTTGTTGAAGATCTTAGCATCTGTGTTCATCAGGGATATTGGTCTGTAGTTTTCTTTTGTGTGTGTGTGTTGTTTCTGCCTGCTTTGGGCATCAGGGTGATATGCGCCTCATAGAAGCTATTTGGGAGTGTTTCTATTTCCCTATTTCCTGAAAAGAGCTTAAAAAAGGATAAACAGTAGGTCCTCCTTAAAGGTTTGGAAGAATTCACTAGTGGACCAGGGATTCTGTGTTTGGGCAGACTTTTTAATTACTGTTTCAATTTCCTCGATGGTGATAGGCTTATTCAGGTATTGCAGGTCCTCTTGTTTCAGCCGTGGGAGGTTAAGGACTTCAGGAATTTATCCATTTCTTCCAAGTTCTCATGTTTCGGGTCATACAGTCTTTCAAAGTAATCTCTGATGATCTTTTGATTTCTGTGGTTTCTCCCTGGTGCCTATCTCCCCTGATTTCACCTACTCTATACTAGGTTTCACAACCCAAAACTCAAAACCGTGTACACGTGCTAGTGCATCCGTATGAAAGAGTTAATTTTTGGATATCCTATATAGAAGTACCATGGTACATTAACCACAATATTCCCCACATCCCACAAAACTCAGTGAACATTGATCAACAACCCCCACTGTACTGCCCAGCCACACAAGAACACTCAAGTTGCAAACTGTAATGGTCATAATCGTAAAGCAACGCAGAATTCCATCACTTCTCCTGCCAAGATGAGCCAAGAAATAATGATGAGCTGTATAACCTCTGATAAGGAATTTCAAAGGGAGTTGTTAAGGATGCATAAGAAGCTCAAGGAAATAATGGAACACAGAGCCAATAAAATGCAAGTGGTAATGAAAGCAGAAGTGAGGAAAATGCAAATGAAAATGCAAACAGAAATAACAGACATTAAAATGTGGTGGGTGAAATGAAAAACTCTTTGGAAGGCCTTCACACAGGGTAACAGCTGCTGAGCACAGAATCAGTGAGCTCCAAGATGAGGTACAGAGACTTTCTAGGCAACAGCAGAAGATGGAAAATAGACTCACAGTAAATGAACAGACAAGAGATAAAATGAAATGAAGCCAAAAGGAATAACATAAGGATCATTGGAGTACCAGAGGGACAAGAAGAAAACCCCTGATGAAAAGAAACTATCAAAGCAATCATTGCTGAGAAGTTTCTGGAACTAAAGAGCACTGCTCACAGATTCAAGAGGCCCGAAGGGTACCACCTAAAAAGAATCCCAAATAAGAATACTCCAAGACATATCCTAGTCAAAAATAACAAGAACCATCGATAGAGATAGAATACTGAAATCAGCAAGATCAAAGAAAGAAATCACATACAAAGGAAAATCCTAAGATTTATAGTAGATTTTTCAGAGGAAACACTCCAAGCTCAAAAGACAGTAGTGGGATATCAAAAAAAAGACTCAATGAAATGAAGGCCTCACCAGGAATTCCTTTACCCAGCCAGACTCACATTCATATGAAGGAAAGATACACAACTTCAAGATAAGCAACGGCCCAAGAACTTCGGAGACTAAAAAACCAAAGAAGGATTGATGGTGCTACTGTAAGATAAGACAAACCCTAAAAGTGCAACAAACTTATTCAAAAGATGGCACAAAATCCTAGGACGATAATCTCTCTCAACGCCAATGGCCTAAATGCACCAATTAAGAGACAGAGTGGCAAATGGATTAAAAAAACTGAGTCCAACATTCTGCTGCCTACAACACATCTTGAATAATCAGAGCAAACACAGACTCAAAGTCAAAGACTGGAAGACCATTCTCCACACAAACAACTCCTCCAAAAAAAGGCCAGTGTGACCATACTAGTATCTGACAACATAGATTTCAGGCTTAAAACAGTTAGAAGGGACAGTGAAGGTCATTTTTAATAATTAAGGAATTTGTATACCAGGGAGCAATTACACTGTTAAACAGATATGCACCCAGTGAGGGGCCAGCAAAATACTTAAAACAACTGCCATTAGACTTCAAAGAAGACATTGACAATAACACAATAGTAGTCAGAGACTTCAACACTGCTTAATCAAATCTTGATAGATAGACAAGACTGAAATTCACCAAGGAAATACTGGCCCTGAACAAAGTAATGGAAGAAAGAGGCTGGTTGATAAATACGGGGATTTTCATCCCAAAAATGGTGAATACACATTTTTTCTCCAGTGCACATGGAACATTCTCCAAGATAGACCACATGCTAAAAACGAAGCATACCTCCATAAAATAAAAGATAGAAATTGTGTCAACTATTTTCTCAGACCATGATGCACTGAAAATGGAAGTTAACCACACACAGAAACAGGGAGTCAAACTAAACACCTAGAAACTGAACAGCTCACTGCTGAACAACCAGTGCGGCCATAGAAGAAATCAAACAGGAAATCCAAAAATTCCTGGAAACAAATGAAAATGAATACACAAACTATCAGAACTTGTGGGACACAGCAAAAGCAGTGTTAAGAAGAAAGTCATAGCTCTGCAGGCATTCATCAGGAAAAAAGAAAGGGCCCACATAAATAATCTGACTTGAGAGCTCAAAACTATTAGAAAAAAGATCAATAAAAGGAGCCCAAACCTAGGCAGGAAGAAGGAAATAGTAAAACTCAGAGAGGAAATAAATGAGCTGGAAACCCAAAAAGCAATCCAAAAAAAATTAATGAAATCAAGAGCTCGTTCTTGAAAAAAATAAACAAGATCAACAAACCACTCGTAAGACTTGTAAGGACAGGAAAAAGAGAACCAAATAAATAGAATCAGGTAAAACAGCATGGGAAACACTACACGCAACAA
>JAJIBD010024292.1:0-146252 GCA_021461705.1 Cryptotis parvus | reverse complement strand
TTTTGGATATCCTATATAGAAGTACCATGGTACATTAACCACAATATTCCCCACATCCCACAAAACTCAGTGAACAATGATCAACAACCCCACTGTACTGCCCAGCCACAAAGAACACTCAAGTTGCAAACTGTAATGGTCATAATCGTAAAGCAACGCAGAATTCCATCAATTCTCCTGCAAGATGAGCCAAGAAATAATGATGAGCTGTATAACCTCTCTGATAAGGAATTTCAAAGGGAGTTGTTAAGGATGCATAAGAAGCTCAAGGAAATAATGGAACACAGAGCCAATAAAATGCAAGTGGTAATGAAAGCAGAAGTGAGGAAAATGCAAATGAAAATGCAAACAGAAATAACAGACATTAAAATGTGGTGGGTGAAATGAAAAACTCTTTGGAAGGCCTTCACACAGAGTAACAGCTGCTGAGCACAGAATCAGTGAGCTCCAAGATGAGGTACAGAGACTTTCTAGGCAACAGCAGAAGATGGAAAATAGACTCACAGTAAATGAACAGACAAGAGATAAATGAAATGAAGCCAAAAGGAATAACATAAGGATCATTGGAGTACCAGAGGGACAAGAAGAAAACCCTGATGAAAAAGAAACTATCAAAGCAATCATTGCTGAGAAGTTTCTGGAACTAAAGAGCACTGCTCACAGATTCAAGAGGCCCGAAGGGTACCACCTAAAAGAATCCCAAATAAGAATACTCCAAGACATATCCTAGTCAAAATAACAAGAACCATCGATAGAGATAGAATACTGAAATCAGCAAGATCAAAGAAAGAAATCACATACAAAGGAAAATCCTTAAGATTTATAGTAGATTTTTCAGAGGAAACACTCCAAGCTCAAAGACAGTAGTGGGATATCATGAAAAGACTCAATGAAATGAAGGCCTCACCAGGAATTCTTTACCCAGCCAGACTCACATTCATATATGAAGGAAAGATACACAACTTCAAGATAAGCAACAGCCCAAGAACTTCATAGACTCAAAACCAAAGAAGGATTGATGGTGCTACTGTAAGATAAGACAAACCCTAAAAGTGCAACAAACTTATTCAAAAAGATGGCACAAAATCCTATGGCGATAATCTCTCTCAACGTCAATGGCCTAAATGCACCAATTAAGAGACAGAGTGGCAAATGGATTAAAAAACTGAGTCCAACATTCTGCTGCCTACAACACATCTGAATAATCAGAGCAAACACAGACTCAAAGTCAAAGACTGGAAGACCATTCTCCACACAAACAACTCCTCCAAAAAGGCCAGTGTGACCATACTAGTATCTGACAACATAGATTTCAGGCTTAAAACAGTTAGAAGGGACAGTGAAGGTCATTTTTAATAATTAAGGAATTTGTATACCAGGGGAGCAATTACACTATTAAACAGATATGCACCCAGTGAGGGGCCAGCAAAATACTTAAAACAACTGCCATTAGACTTCAAAGAAGACATTGACAATAACACAATAGTAGTCAGAGACTTCAACACTGCTTAATCAAATCTTGATAGATAGACAAGACTGAAATTCACCAAGGAAATACTGGCCCTGAACAAAGTAATGGAAGAAAGAGGGCTGGTTGATAAATACAGGGATTTTCATCCCAAAAAGTGCTGAATACACATTTTTTCTCCAGTGCACATGGAACATTCTCCAAGATAGACCACATGCTAAAACGCAAAGCATACCTCCATAAAATAAAAGGATAGAAATTGTGTCAACTATTTTCTCAGACCATGATGCACTGAAAATGGAAGTTAACCACACACAGAAACAGGGAGTCAAACTAAACACCTAGAAACTGAACAGCTCACTGCTGAACAACCAGTGGGTCATAGAAGAAATCAAACAGGAAATCCAAAAATTCCTGGAAACAAATGAAAATGAATACACAAACTATCAGAACTTGTGGGACACAGCAAAAGCAGTGTTAAGAAGAAAGTCATAGCTCTGCAGGCATTCATCAGGAAAAAAGAAAGGGCCCACATAAATAATCTGACTTCAGAGCTCAAAATATTAGGAAAAGATCAACAAAAGGAGCCCAACCCAGGCAGGAAGAAGGAAATAGTAAAACTCAGAGAGGAAATAAATGAGCTGGAAACCCAAAAAAGCAATCCAAAAAAATTAATGAAATCAAGAGCTGCGTTCTTTGAAAAAATAAACAAGATCAACAAACCACTCGTAAGACTTGTAAGGACAGGAAAAGAGAGAACCAAAATAAATAGAATCAGAAATGAAAAGGGGGAACACTACTTAACAACTGTTCCTGAGTTGTCGGGGATGCGCCGGGCCCCCAACAGTGTCAGAACTGAAGTTCTCTTCTACCTCCGAGGATGCCGGGAGAACAGATGAAAACTCACGAGTCCGGTGCAGTTCCATAAAGGCTTTTAATAGTACAAAAGCTCTTCCACAGCACTCCAATATAATGAACAAACTCTAGCTCTGGTCCAAACTTAGATCATACCAAAGAGCCTAAGTCTCCCACCAAAGAGAGAGGATCTCACCCGAGATGAGTCCTACCTAGAAGAAGGAGCAAAAGGCCAAAGAGTAAAAAGCCAAAAGCAACAGAAGCCAAAAAGCGGAAAGAGAAAAGGCCAAAAGCTGCAAGTGAAAGGCCAAAGGGGCCTCAAGTCAGTCCCCTTATATAGACCAAAATAATCCAGGGAGGGTCGTATCAACAAAGAACCCTAAACAAAAGGGCAGTGCCACACCCTATTGCAGGTATAAACAAAGGTTACTGCCAAGGACTAATTCCTAGATTATCTCTTATGTAAAACACTGGAGAGAGAGCTTCATATGATCTAGCTGGTACCCACAAGGTCCTTCTTATTATTATCTGAACCAGGGTGATTCTGAGAATCTTGTTCTCCTGTACTGAAAGGGTCACACTCGCCTTAACTAGTATGATCCTTCCTATAGTCTTCCTATAGTCTCAACGTAGCCAGGGTGGTGGTCTCTTGGTAAATTCTAACTGTCCCACGCTGGGTGCAGTGGGTATAAAGAGGAGCTGTGCCCAATCTATAGAACATAGAAGTCTTAGTAGATGTATATATAAGTCAGAAGTTATTCAATCAAGGTGACTTCTGTAACTGCCACACCCTCTAGCAGTGTTTATAAAGAAGAGAGTTCTCATTAGAGTGAACCTTGGCTTAAATAGATTAAGCTGTGAATGGGCAAAACAACAAAGCTCCCAGATTAGCTAAACCTGTCCTCCAACACTGAGTGAATGCAAAAGGAGGTATAAAGCCTCTGGAACTGACATGGCTGAAATGGATGTTCAGAAGAAAATGTCATGGTTGAAAATGAGAGAAAAGAGTTGGAGAGATAGCACAGGAGGTAAATAGCCCAGTTAATCCCCAGTACCACATATGGTTCCCCAAGCACCACTGGAAGTGATCCCTGAGCACAGAGCCAGGAATAGCCCCTGAGAATCACTAGATCTGACCCCAAAACAGAGAGAGAGAGAGAGAGAGAGAAGAGAGAGAGAAGTGAAGTGGCATAGATGACCATGTAGGACTTGCCATCTTTTTCAGGATCTTAATAATTAGATTGAGCAATAACTCAAATCACTGTTGGTATGGATCGGTGGTTAGAAATGGAAACTATGTCTACATAAATCAGAAACTTCAGCAAAGTAAGATAGTTTACACAAAGTGTTGTTCTTAGTCGAGTCAAATAATTTTTATAGGAGTCACACTCAGCAGTGCTCAGGGTCTAGTATCACTACTGGCAGAGCTCAGTGGTGTAGGGACTTGCCAGGTCACATGAGTGGGAATGAGGACTGCAGGGTTAGGGATGAAACTCAGGGCTTCACACACAAAACATGTGCTTGAGTTATTTTCACTAATTCATCTCTCTCTCTCTTTCTCTGTATCACTCACTCCACTCTCTCTCTCTAAATTACAGAGACATTGTTCCACCAAGAATCCTGTAACTGTTGAACAGTTTCTTGACCTTGACAACATTTTGGAAAAAGAAAACCCTTGCAGTACATGTCCCAAAGCTGCGCTGTGGTACCTGCCATCACACTGACTGAGGACACAAGCTGAGAGCGTGTCACCTTCATATGAGGCTCACAGAACAGTCGGTAGGACTCTCGGCCTGCAGCTTTGTGGCCAGGTCAGTTTGCCCAGTGTCGCCTCACAAACTGCAGCAAAAATTGTGAAGCTGATGTGCCAATCCCTGAATCAAGTTTGTTTTTGTCTTTGGGCCAATATAATGCAAATATCTTTCTTAAGAAAATAAACACAGCAGTTTGTTTTGAGCTCACCTCTTGCCTCTTGTAGGCTTTTTTCAAACAATGTCTATCATCACCTTATCATGAATGACTTTTATGACTGCCGTTGCTGATTTCCAACCAAAAGTCAGACAGGAGGAGGGAAGAAAGGAGTGTTACATTGACTGTTTAATTCAGGGGGTTTGTTTTTGGCTCTGTAACTCTTTTTTGTTTTTAAACCATGCAGAAGATTTCTGTCAAAGTGCACAGGCCTACAGCTCAGAATCTAGTTCCTTCCTGAATATGAGTTTGAAGCTCTCATTTTATCAAACAATGTCAACTAAGTTCTAACAAGTCTTGCTCTTATGAGTTTATGCAGTGGGAGACAGTTGACCTGGGATTGTCTCCCAATCTCTGTCCTTTGCTAGTTCATAAACTGCCATTTTGCCCTTCTCCAAAAAAAAAAAAAAAAAAAAGAAGAAGAATCTCATCAAAACTAATGAGAAAAGTTTAATTAAAGTTTATCATTCTAAAGGGAATATGCAGCCAGCATGATCTTGAAGGCAGGGTGTTGAGCTACACATTTCTTGTTGGTTCTTTTGTTTGTTTTTGAACCACATCGCTTCTGTAGTCAAGGATTAGTCCTGGTGTTCTTGGGGTACCAAGGATCTAACCAAGGATCTAACCTGGTTGGCAGCATGCAAGACAAGTGACTTGCCTGCTGTAATATCTCTCTGGCCCAGTGCTACACATTTCTTGTGGGACCCTTAGGTTTTTATGGTGGAGAACTGAAGAGAAGTGAATGCCGTTGACACTGCAGTGCTTTCACAAATGGACATTCCTCCCAGTGAAGTCACTTGTAGACAAACCAACAAGTCAGACTCCAGTCAGGAGAAGCACTCCAAATGAAGCCTTCTTTTTTGTGTGTGATAGGAGTCTGAAATAAGCATTTCAATTAGATTCATTAAGACAGTTATTACTTGGTAATTGAATAGCAACAGATTGCAAAGGAACACTTATTGAGGTCTAATAAGTATGTAGGAGAGAAATCTCCTTCTGTAATTCCATCAGCTATAAACCAGTGTAATTAGATTCTTACTAACACATTCAAATTGAAGGGAATGTTGAGGCATATAATTGGCACTTAGGAAGGTACCTGTATTACGTTAGGGTGCTTTCTATTTACATACTTATTAAGTGTCAGTTTAAGTTGTTAAGTAATTGAGACTAGCGGACAGTAGTAGGTCAAGTGGTTAAGTAAGAATTAACATCTTAAACATATTAATAAATTGGTTGGCTATGTTTTGAAATATAAAATTCAACTTTATCGTGCTCATAAATTCATTTTGACACCTATAATATTCCAGTGTTGCTCATGAAAAAATTCAGGATTCTGAACTGATTTCTCATGTAAACAGATTCATTTGTTCACTTGCAATTATATATATATATATATATATATATATATATATTTTTTTTTTTTGCTTTTTGGGTCACACCCGGCAATGCTCAGGGGTTACTCCTGTTACTCCTGGCTCTGCACTCAGGAATCACTCCTGGCGGTGCTCAGGGGACCATATGGGATGCGGGAATCGAACCCGGCCGACACAGGCCGGCCGCGTGCAAGGCAAATGCCCTACCTGCTGGGCTATCGCCTCCGCCCCAACTGCAATTATATTTTATCAACTACATTTAGTAAATAAATAAAAACCAAAAGACCTAACTCCTATGTCCCATCAGTTTGATTATGGAGATAGCTATATACTATGGAAAAATCCATAACTGGTCACACAAGCAAAGTAGGCTGGGAGGGAGCTGACGAGAAACTACAGAGTATAGCTTGCTTTCCTTGCATATGACCAACCTGGGTTCTAACTCTGGTATCACATATAGCTCCCTCCCCATTCAAAGCACTGCCAGAAGTGATCCCTTATGATAGCCAGGAGTAAGTCCCGAGTTAGATCAAGCATGGTCCAACCTCCCCCATCCTCCAAAAAAAAAAAAAAAAAAGGAAAGAAAGAAAATTAAACTGAGAATAAAAAGATTAAAAACAAAACTTGTGGGGGGTCAGATTTGGCTGTTTTTAAGGGATCACTCCTGGTGGTGCTCAGGGGACCGTATCTGGTGCTGTGATTAAAAAAGGGATCAGCTGCATGCAAGGAAAATGCAATAACTCCCTGTACAGTCTCTCCAGAAACCCCAAATTATTTTTCACATTCTTTTTTTCTGAGATATGATCCTCATTGAAGTTCCAATTTTCTACAAAGTTTATAAGGAATTATTTCTTTTCCAATATCAAAGAACAATCTTCAGAGGCAGAAACTTATTCCTCATTCTTTTCTTTTCTTTTTTTTTGTATTTGACAGCTTTCAATTTTTTTTCTTCTATTTTAAATTTTTTTATTATACCACCATGAGATATACAATTACAAAGATGTTCACGTTTGGGTTTCGGTCTTACAGTGTTCCAGCAACCATCCCTCCACCAGTGCCCATTTCCCACCACCATGTCCCCAGTTCTCTCCCCCTCCCCTACCCTACCTCTATGGCAGGCACTTTACCTCTTCTCTCTCTCTCTCTCTCTCTCTTTCTGTCTCTTCCTTATACGTTATGACTTGCAATACATAAATTTAGGGGTTATCATATATATCCCTTTGCCTACATTCATCATTCAGTTTTAGGTTAGTATTATCACTTCCAATAATTATCAGCACATTGCTTCCTTCTTTGTCTTACCTAACCTCTGACTCCCACACACTTGTAGTAGATTCTACCCACTGGCAAGACCTCCTGATCCATGTTTTGCCTGCCCTGGATATTGGTATCATACTATTTTTATATCCCACAAATAAATGCAGTTATTCTGTATCTGACCTTTTCTCTCTGGCTAATTTTACTCAGCATGATCCTCTCCATGTCCATCCATTTATAAGCAAACTTCATGACTTCATTTTTTCTAACAGCTACATAGTATTCCATTGCGTAGATGTACCAAAGTTTCTTTATCCAGTCATCTGTTCTCAGGCATTCTGGTTGTTTCCAGATTCTGGCTATTGTGAATAGTGCTGCTTTAAACATAAAAAGTGCAAATGGTGTTTCTTGTTTTTGGCTTCCCAGGTTATATTCCCAGGAGGGTATTGCTGAGTCAAATGGGGGCTCAATTTCTATTTTTTTGGAGCAATGTCCATATTGTTTACCCAAAAGGTTGTACCAGTCGACATGCCCACCAATAATGGATGAGAGTCCCCTTCTCCCCGCATCCATATTTTCAATGCAAAATTATTACCAGGTGCTATGTGTATAGCAAGTTAAATTTAACACTTGTAAAACTTCATAACAACGCCCCAGACGATGCCCCACTCCATGAGGACCTCCATTTTCCACATCCAGACTTCCCCCTCATCAGAACTCCACCCAGAAGACCAGCATATCACAGCCTGGCTCATCAAGATCCACCCTGCTGCAGTCTTTTTTTAATCCGGCCCAGGAATGTTGATCCAGAGACAGACATGGGGCAGAGCTGCTACCTGGCTCTCACTGTGCCCAGCCACTCATGAGGTGCCTGGGAGGGATGGCAGTTTCTAGCCCTGGCCCGCCACCCCAGCAGAGCCTCACAACAAGCCCCACTCCATGAGGACCTCCATTTTCCACATCTGGACTTCCCCCTCATCAGAACTCCACCCAGCAGACCAGCTTATCACAGCCCGGCTCACACAGCCGCTATGGCAGTGCGGTTCATCAATAAATGCTGGGTTTTGAGATGACTACAAGAGTATACTACCCGCACGGCAGAGCCTGGCAAGCTACCCATGTCGTATTTGATATGCCAGATACCAGTAACAATTATAGACCTAATTCCCATTGACCTGATGGAATGGTTTGAGGCTCTTTATAGTTCCTGGAGCAAGCAGGTGCCCTTGGGCTCTACTTGCATGAGACAGGTCATATGGAGATGTTACTGGTGCCCACTCGAGCAAATCGATGATGAACGGGAAGACAGTGATACAGTAAAAACTTCATAAAACATTTTATAATTAAAATGTATTTAATTTCTGAAATAATTACATGTATACAGTTATATTAATAGACAACTCAGATTTGAATAACATAGTTTGACTTTAGTTGAAATCATTGCCAAGAAAACATTTCCTTTATTAAAATCAGAGCCTTGTTCTGCTGAGACTATATAGGGAAACTCAGAGAAACAGAAATAAAAAAAGAAAGCACGGGTATTGTGGTTTTGTAAATTGTTAGTTCCACCTAGAAGGCAAGAATCTCACCTGATTGACAGCTGGTTCTAAAATGTACCACTATCACCTAAAGTCCCTAGAGGATAAATAAAAATCAACTATTATTCTACTATCCCCACTTAGTGTCCTCTCTTACCAAATATGACTTGATGATATCTATTTTGGGTTTTTTTGTTGGGTTTGTTTTATCTTGTTTTGGGGCTTCATGCAGTGATGCTCAGGGGTTGGTCCTGGGACCATAGGGGATGCCAGGGATTGAATCCTGGTGACTGCTCACAAGGCCCTGTCCACTGTACTACCTCTCCAGCTCCTGTAGAATGTATTTTTAAATGATTTTCTAATGAGCAAGCCTGGCTAGAATGTCCAGATTGCTTAAGGTTCTCATCGTGTCAGAATTTTCCTTTCTCCTACCTTTATAACAGCCTACTTTCCTAACAGGAGACATATTTAAATGGAAATGTCTTCTTTACTATTCTGGCATTATTTTGATTTTATAACCAAAGCCCTGATAATACTACTGCCTTAAATTTATAATCCAACTCCTTATCAAGCAGACCAACCTCTTCCCCTGCTCTTTCTCAGAGATACCATTGTCTCCCTCCTTTATCATGCACACTATCACAGGCCTGAATCTGACACTACCCTTTTCTCCTGTCACTAAGAAATGGATGTCACTAAGCCTTGTCTCTTTCTCCTGCAGCATTGCTAAAGCTCTGTCTTAGCTTGCCATGTCTGTTAAATCTTTACCCATGTTTTATCCTGTGTGAAGACATAAAAAGGGGCTTATGTGACAACCAGGAGGGATTTATCTTGAATATAAGGGAGAATTTCTTGACCATGAAACGTTGGAAAGGCTCCTAAAAGAGTCTGTTGTAATGTGTAAGAATGACAGACTCACCTTGAACAGGACCCATTTTATATTCTGGAAACCAGACTTACTCATCTGCTTATTCGAGGTCATTCTTCTCTCCCCTCGACAAACCTCACCCCTACTCCTTCCTCTGTTCTTATTTCTGCCTTTTTATTTCCCCTTCAACCAGTAAACGATTTCCCTGAAGAAAGGTTGATGCCTCAGCATTAGTGTATAAGTTCTGAAGTATATGCCTCTCTGGAGTCACTTAAATGACCATTACATGGAGGCTAACATTTATGAAGCACTAATTAGATGCCAGACAATGTCATAAGCACTTTGCCTATATCACTTAATCCCACTATAACTATCTAAAACTTATAATTATTAGCTCATTTCTTCATATTTAGGAAAATGAGACTGAAGCGAAACAACTTCCCCAAGTTCACATGCCTATCAAGTTTGGTAGGGCCTTAGTTCATTCCTAGGAAGACCTTTTTTCACTGCCATAACATAAAACAAGTCACTTCATTGCACCTCAGGGTTTTGATTTTTTTCCAATAAAGCAGATACATGTTGATTACCTCTCCAGCATTCACTTTGTTCATCTCCCTTTCTTTTTCTTTTCTCTCTTTTATACATTTTTTTTGCTATTTTTTTGGGTCTCTCTCTCCCAGAGACCCAAAAAAAAAAAAAGCTGAAGCATGGGGCAGAGCTGCTACTTGCTCTCCCTGTGCCCAGCCACTCACAAGAAGCCCAGGAGAGATGGCGGGTTCTAGCCCCTGGCCCACCAGCCCAGCAGAGCCTTGCAACAAGCCAGACAACCCCCACTCCATGAGGGGCCTCCATTTTCCACATCCGGACTTCTCTCTCGTCAGAACTCCACCCAGCAGACCAGCCTATCACAGTCCGGCCGGCCGCGCGCGGTTCTTCATTAAATGCTGGACTTAGAGATGACTGCAAGAGTATGCTACCTGCACGGCAGAGCCTGGCAAGCTACCCGTGTTGTATTTGATATGCCAAATACCAGTAACAATTATAGACCTCATTCCGGAATGGATTGTGGCTCTTTATGTTCCTGGCGCAAGCAGATGCCCTTGGGATCTACTAGCATGAGACAGGACATATGGAGATATTACTGGGGCCCGCTCAAGCAAATCGAAGAACAGGAAGATAGTGATACAGTGATACAGTGATTTTTTTTTGGGTCACACCCGGCGATGCTGAGGGGTTTCTCCTGGCTCTGCACTCAGGAATTACTCCTGGCGGTGCTCGGGGACCATATGGGATACCGGGGATCGAACCTGGGCCAGTATGGGCCGGCCACGTGCAAGGCAAACGCCCTTCCCGCTGGGCTATCGCTCCTGCCCCTACTTTTATACATTTTTAAAATCAAATTTTACTTTGAAATTTTCCTAATCCTTTAGTTGGTCTGTTTTATGGAGGTGCTTAGGGGTTAATCCTGGCTTTGGACTCAGGGATAACTCCTGGCAGGCTCAGGAGACCATATGGAATGAGGGAGTTGAACCCTGGTCAACTGTGTGCAAGGCAAATGCCCTACCTGCTGTACTATTGCTCCGGCCCCTTAAAATTTTCCTAGCTATAATGAGAAAAGGATTTTCTTACAATTCCAATAGGTGATCATAGTGGGTTAAAACTTTCCAAGGCTTCCTTGGAAAGTTATATATATATATAGTCTTTTGGGGTCATACTCAGTGAAGCTTGAGGGTTAGTCCTGGATCTACACTCAGGAATTACTACTGGCAATGCTTAGGGGGACCGTATTGGATGCCAGGGATCAAACCTAGGTCAGCCACATGCAAGGCAAATGCCCAACCGACTGTACTATTACTCTATGATAATGCCATGATTAACCAAGTTGTTCATAATACAGTCATTTCACACATTCAATGTTCAAACACCAATCCCACTCCCAGTGTATAACCTTCTTTCCATCAATATCCCCAGTTTTCCATCCCACCACCTGAGCCTGCCCTCTTGTAGGCACAAAAACTTGCTTCATAATGTTTGAAGACAAATGGAAAAAAGTCAGTTTGTGATCATTGTTAAATCTCATAATGGTGTTACTAAAGCCATTGTCTGAGAATTTACTAGGTTGATGCTAGTAGAACCTTTGTTTTCACTCACTCCCCTTGGTAAGCTTTTATGCAACTTTCCCATCAGATCTGCTGTGGGTTTACTGCTCTTACAATGCTATAAAATTTGTAGGTGTTGGCTTTGTGCTGTAGGAGCCATGGAGCTAGAATGATTTGATGGGTTGATGGTTTGATGAGGTTCATTTGTGGAGCTGGGTCATTTCTATACCAGAGGGTGCCAGGTGTGACTGGGAGCTGCTGTGCCTTCAGGCAGAAAGGACAATCTGTCTACCCACATTCCAAGAAGACCCTAGAGTTTTCAGTCCAGACATGCTTCATGTTTTCTGGGCTGTATTCACCACATAGTATGGGCAAGTGATATGTCTGGACATCAGGGTGTTGGTTTAGCCTGTTGGGGTAGGAATGCCTTCTCTGCTACTGGACATGAAGGAAAAGAATGCAGCTCCAATTTCTTCTGATGCCTGTCCTTTGACCACAAGAGAGAAGAGTCTTCAGATAAGGTTGCCAACCAAAAGGCAGAATGGGGCCATAACAGAAACTGTGTTGGTTTGAAAGCCCACATAGTTCTTATTATGTGACCAGTGAATCCCCTTTATTGCCTAAGTCAAATAAATATGTAGATTTAGTGGCAGGCTGTTATTTGCCTGCTTGTTCGGTATTAACTCCTAGCAGTGCTACTTTTCACTCTCACAATGTTCTGTTTGGATAATGAATCCTCTGTCATCTCCATTTCTATTCAATTTGAAACCATGAGCCCTAACTAATCCATTCAACTCTTCATCCTCTGGAATAGAAATGTTTGTATTTTTGCAAATATCTTACAACTGAGGGGGGAGATGATCAATAAATTGTTAAGGATCCCTTGATAAGCGGGATATGGTAATTTAAACACATCTAATTCCTGAACCCTGCTTGCTTTCAGCCAGTTGAGAAAAGATCTCTTCCTGCACTGAGCCAATGAAAAGGACCTATAGGTATCTGGAGCTCATAAACTCCCGCCTGCTAGAAACTTCCCTTAGCAGATTACACCTAAGTTAAGGTCTCAAGCATTGGGGCCATGATAAAGAAACATCTCAACAATATTATTTTATCAGCAGGTGAAATTTAGGTTGCTCATTATTGATCCATTAACAGTCAAGTGTCATCATTAGAATTGAAAGATTAATGCATCACTGAACATCTTATTGGCGCCCAGCATAGCACACCAATGCCAAACTCCTGAGAACCAGATTGAAAAGGTAGTTTTAGTTCAGAGCTAGAGTCATGAACTGAATTAAGTATGGATCCCAATTAGAAAACCTAATTTTGTTTCAGTAGGGGAAGAGAGAGAGAGAGAGAGAGAGAGAGAGAGAATGAGAGAAAGAGACTATATTTTTAACAGAGAAGAATAATTGGGTACTTTCATGTTTATATCCTGAAATATGGCATAGGGTTTAGGATGTGGAGTTTGAAAAGAGCTAACATGATTCTTAGAAAAAAATTAAAGTGCTATAATCATATACTCTCCCTCCTTGAATATTTCCTTCCACTCAAATTTTAAGATGAAGTATTTTGAAAAGATTATAACCTCCCTGCCCCCTTACTTTATTTATTTAGTCATTTATTTATTAGATAAGGCTTTACTCTGAAAACTTTTCCACCACCATTTTTTGTTTATTTTATTTTTTGTTTCTGGCTGTGGTCAGGTTTACTCCTGACGCTGCCGTCCTGGTGGGGTCAGGGGAGTCTATGGTATACCAGGAATCAAACCGGCTCAGCAGCCTACAAGGCAAGTGCCCTAACTACTGTACTGTTTCTTCAGTCCAACTCCCCACCCTCTGCTTTAGTCTTTATCCCCTCACTCTTTTTTTAAAGGACTTTAAACTAGTACGTGTAACAGGGTTTCACTGTCTGGAATGTACAGTATCTCATGTGGAATAATTGCATCTATGCATCTAGTAGGATAAAGTTGAGGGGGCAAGTTGGTGCATGATTACTGTCCTTCTGAACGCCCCCGGTGTTCCCCAGCAGTGGAGAGATTTGGTCAGGAGGGTCAGAAAAGAAGCAGGGTTTAGACCTGCAAAGGGAAGGGCAGTCCTAATGGCAGCTTAGAAGTTTTATAGACTTGCCCTTCTCCAGCACCCCAGGAAGCTGCTGCTGCAGAACACAGTGTCCCCAGCTTAGCAAATTGTGATTGAATTATACAAGCATTATCAAACGGTGACTGTGTTATACAGGAGTGGAAGTGGCCACTTTCTCTGCAACATGTGGAGTTGATTGAGGTCACCTGTGGTATTCAGTATGTAAGTAGTCTCATCTGAAGGGGGCTAGGAGCTTCATTTGGTGCATGGAGCTTTGGCAGGGTTGGCTGCAAGGCTGAATTCAGGTGAGTCCCTCTTTGTTTTCAGATTTGGAGACTCTCTACATGCAAGGTAGGCTGTCTTCTTACAACTTTATATAGGTGGGGCTGTGTCCAAAAGATCAGCACTGAATCTGTCAGTCCTTTTATATATCAGGTCCAGGTTCACCACAGAGTCATCGAGTCAGATACAGGCCAGACAGATTGAAGAAGCAAATTCGAGACTATACCCTCTTGCTAAGATGCTACACACAGTTACATTTTGTGTGTGTGTGTGTGTGTGTGTGTGTGTACGTAAACTGAACGTGTGTGTTTAGAGATAAACGTGTGTGTTTATCTCTAAATGCTTGATGGGCTGCTGTGTGATCTTGCTCAGGGGAAACTTTACTCCCCTTCCAAGTCAAAAGCCAAATGATTTCCTTATCTTTACTTCAAAAGCATTGCTGTAAGCACGTCTGACCACCGAGTCAGACTTCAGTTAGGTAAGGCAATACTTGCTCCTATGGAAGCAGCCTTCTTCCGTCAGTGAGCTATGACCCAGGCTCAGACCCAGATCTAGGTTCAGGGAGGAGAAGCTGGACCACTAATTGCTGTGGCATTTTGAGACTCATACTGAGTATCTGTAGGAAATCCTGTCTTACACCCTCCACTTCACCAGCCACACCCTCCACTTTTGACTTTGCTGGAGTGGTGATAAGAATCTTTGGCATCCAGCTCAGAGTGAGGTAAGTGTTCCAGTTTCCTGGACACAAAGAATAGTTGATTTTCAGTTCCTGCATTATTCGGGCAGTAGCTAGCAACCAAGACAGAAGCTGAGTTCTAGAATCAGAAACATGCGGGTAGGGATGGTGCCTCCCTTGAAATACCAAACCCAAGCTAAGAAAGCTCTGGAAAGGAATCAGAACAAAACCATTCACTGCTGATGGGGTGGGGTACATGGAGTTTGTGGTTAAAGGAGAGGCTTATAACCATTCGGTTTTGGGAATTAAAAGTATCTTTGCTTATCATTGAGAAAGGAGTTTTATTTCTTTTTAAATGAACATAGTTGAAATATTTTCAGCTTTTGAAAACCTAATTTAGCAAAGGAAAGATGGAAACAATGGCAGGATGACATAAAAAGTCTGCTTGATTCTCTCTTATTTATTCTACCTTACTGCACTGAGGCAGTGTGTAGTTAATTGAATGGAGAGTTAGTAAACCCTCTCGAGTTCCAACTTTTGTGAAGGTGTCCTGGGCAGAGCCAGGAGTAACCACTGAGCGTCACCGGGTGTGACCCAAAAAGAAAAAAAAAAATAGTGTGGTTTTGGTCTTCAGACAGGGCCAGGGCAATGCTCTTCTGAGTCTCCTGTATGCAAAGTCTGTGCTCCTGCCACTGAGTTCAAGTTTTTTTTGTTTGTTTGTTTGCTTGGTTTTGCCTTTGGGTTACACCTGTCAGTGCTCAGGGCTTACTCCTGGTTCTGTTCAAAGACCACTCTTGGTGGTGCCCAGGGGACCATATATAATGCAGTACAAAGGTCCTACCCAGTGTATTATTGCTCTGGAAAAACTAATTTATTAATTCAAAAATGGAAATAAATGAGCTTCTTTTAATGGTGGGGGGTGAATGGACAGCTTCAGTCAACTTTGTGGGCTTACCTGGCATTAAACCTGCAGAAATAAAACCTAGTGGTGCTCAGGAAGCCATAGATGATGCTGGAGATTGAACTAGGGTCAGCAGCATGCAGACAAAACCTTACATGCTTCTGAAATGGATAATCTTAATAAAAAGTGAATCTTAATGAAAGTGATGGAGAACACCTGATTCCCAGCTGTCTCTGCCATGATGTAGGTACACCTATGAAGTAGGGGAACCAGGGAAGTCATAACCTTGACACAGAGCTCCCGTCTCCCCACTGTCCACCTCCATCTTTCAGGGAAATATCTGGACAGACTAAAACTGATAAAGTCTGCTAAAAGCCCTGCATGGCATGGACACTTTTCTCCCACCAGTCCATCTGGGCAGCCATCAAGCTGCACCTGAGGTTCCCCTTGATTTTCTTGCAGCAGTAACTGGTTTCTACCACATGAACTCTCAGACAACTGTGGGCTTACGCTAGAGTAAGGAATTGCTCTTTGCAGGAAAAGGAAAATCAGTCCTATCCTTCCTCAGGTTTCCAGGTCTGTACCCTGCCCTCATTGCAAAAGAATTTCAAAAAGAGACAATTATCCAATTAAAATGTTTTATTTAGGGAAATAGGGGAGGCTGAGAACAAGAGACTCATTTAAGAGAGAGCACAAGTTTCTCCAGAGGGGTGAGAATGTAGAGTAAGACATAGAGCAAAAATAACAATCTTGAGATGCAGAAAAGTCATAATGGGGAAGGCCTGCTGCTTCCCTTTACAACAGAGATGGGCAACATCTGGCCTGCAGGTCCATGAAATCATGTGTTCTGGCCCTAGGACTTGATGCTTCTCATCAGCTGCTCACTCACAGCCCATCTGCCTATATTGTATGCACACACAGACACACACACACACACACACAGAGCTATAAATATCCAAAAGGCACTCAGATAAAAGTCTCCCCACCCTGTTTTACAAAGTTGGTTTTATAGAACTTTTCCTAAACTGCTCTGCACAAGTCATTCCATGCAGATAAGAGTCTTGCTAGCACTTTGTCATCGGGTCACTTTTATGAAGGAAATTATCAAAGAGAAGCTATTCCATATCTTATTTTAAAAGTCAGTTTGAATTATAATGTAACTTAGTGTCCCTTCATAAGCTAACCACTTTTCGGACTAGCTGTGAATTTTAACGTATTTAAAGCAATACTATATTTTTATTTTTCTTGCTCCTTTTCCCCCTTGATTTTGAGGCCATGCCTGGAAATACTCAGGAGCTACTCCTGGCTCTGCAATAAGAATTATTCCTGACTGTGCTTAGGGGACCATATGGGATGCCTTGTATCACACCTGGGTCAGCTTCCTGCAAGATAAATGCTCTATCTCTTCAGCCTCTCCTTCTTCCTTTTAAGATGACTTTACTGAAAAGTAAAAATAATTTGTAATGTTTATGTGTGCTATATAAGCACCACAACTACAGCACTGGGAATAAAACAGATTGATATGGAATGATCCTATTGATTAAATATTTCATTATAACAGAAGACTTGTTGAAAAACTGCAAAGTTCTATGTCTATCTAGCTATAGCTACATATCTGTACATGTAGCTCTATCCGAGTATTTAAAAAAATAAAAAAAATATATCATAGAAAAAATTATAACCACCTAAAGAAGACTGATCTCTCAGATATGACAAAAATTTATCATTTTCTAAAAAGAAAATGAAAACTGGGGGCAAAAGAAGAGGAAAAAGACTGCTTCGTTGTGTAGACAGTGAAACATGTCTACAGAAATTATTTTAATTTTACCAAATTTATTTAGGTACACTTATGTATCATGTAAATCTAAGGTGTATAATGTACTGATTTCATATATGTAGGTAGTAAAGATGATTGTAATAATAATATATTCATATCCTAACAGATTTATAATTTCTGTGTTTGATTTTTTGACATTTAAGGCTTATTCTCTTGGTTTCATTTATATAATACAATATTGTAAACCTAGGTCACCAAACTATGTGTTAGATACCTGATCTGCATCCATTTTAAGACTCTAAGTGATCCTTGAGCAATGCCATATAGCTCCTGGACACCTCTAACTTAGAAGTTACACTCTTTGTTTCTATGACTGACTTTTTGTGTGGAAGAGGGCTCCACAGAAATGTTGGGGGATAGTGGCCTGGAGATCACTCAGTGTTACTAGATCAGCAGTGCTGGGGAGAATTTGAGGGATGGGGTCTCACGTGGTACCAGGACTTGAACACAGAATCCTGAACACATGTGGCATGTGCTCCACCCCCTGAGCTATCTTCCCAGACTCAGAGCTGATTTTTTTTTTGTTACTCACAATATTATACAATCTGCCTTTATCCCTCCATTTGACTTGTTTCACTCATAATAATGTTCTCATGGCCTATTTATATTATAAATTCTGGATATTCCATGAAACAAACATAAACTAAATATCACTATCACTATCACTATCATTATCTTCCCGTTGATAATCTATTTGCTAGAGTGGGCACCAGTAATATCTCCATATGTCCTGTCTCATGCTAGTAGAACCCAAAGGCATCCACTTGCTCCAGGAACATAAAGAGCCTCAAACCATTATATTAGGTCATGGGAATGACCTAATATAAATGTTACTGGCATTTGGCATATCAAATACTACACGAGCAGCTCGCCAGGCTTGCCATGCGGGTGGCATATTCTTGTAGTCACCTCTGAATAAAGCATTTATTGATGAACCGCTCGTGGCGGCGTGAGCTGGGCTGTAATAGTCTGGTCTGCTGGGTGGAGTTGTGACGGAGGGAAGTCCGGATGTGGAAGATGGCGGCCCCCATGGAGTTGGGGGTGTCGTCTGGCTTGTTGTGAGGCTCTGCTGGGGTGGCAGGCCAGGGCTAGAACCCGCCATGCCTCCCGGGCGCCTCATGAGCGGCTGAGCACAGGGGAGAGCAAGGAGCAGCTCTGCCCCATGTCTGAGAGTCTCTGGTTCAGCATACCTGGGCCAGATTGAAAAAAAAAAAACTGCTGCAGAGTGGGTGTAGATGATACACGGGCTGTGATAGTCTGGTCTGCTGGGTGGAGTTGTGGAGATGTGGAAGATGGCGGTATTTATCTATAAACTGCTTTATCCATTTGCCTCTCTTTGGGCAGTTGTATTGTCTCCATTTCTTAGTAACTGTGAGTAATGTTGCAATGAGCAATGAAGAACAGATGGATACCCACTTCAAACCAGAGATTTTATTACCTTCAGCTATATAATATACCTCAAAGTGGAATTTCTGGGTCAGAACATTGTTTTATTCCCAGTTTTTTTCAGGAGGCTCCACACTATTTCCATTGAGTAGGTGCTGTTTGCCACACACTCCCACAGTGCTGTTTCCCCAACCTCCTCCACTCACTCTTTCTATAGCATTCTGACAGGAATTACATGATATCTCATTGTGGTTTTGGTTTGCATTTCTCTAATGATCACTGATATTGAACAACTTCTCTGTAAATATTGACCACTTTTAAGTTTTGGGACAAAGTATATATTAAAACCTCAGCCTATTCTTATTAGTTTATTTGCTTTTACCATTGAACTATATGAACATGTCATTATATGGAAATAAAATGAATCAGAGAGGTACGATACAGTATAGTTTTGAGACATATTCTCCCACACTTGTGTCCTTAAATTAGGAGCTTAGTCTTCCTGTATTGGTCTACATGGGACACATAAATCTGTTTATCTGATAGTGTGTGAGCTATAGCTCAGGAGAATGAGGAAACCAGGAGGAAACATTTCCTTTCTCTGGACAAACCTGTGATTTTACTTGTCCAGCTATAATGAGCCTCTGCCCAGTACAAGCGGAGGTGCTGAGGTTAGAGAAATAGTATAGTGGGTAGGCTACTTGCCTTGCAAGTGATCAGGGTTTGATCCCCAGCATCACATATGGCCCACCACTAGAAGTGATCCCGAACACAGGGCCAGAAGTAAGTCCACAGCACCACCTCTGTAACCAAAAATAAGCGAGAGTAGAAGTGCTACTGGAGTTCTGTATTTTGACCTACCATGTCAGCAATTATGATTCATTCACAACTACATCACCTCACACTCCAGCTGGCCTGGGCTAGGGTTGATGGTTCAAATATGGTACTATTTATATAACAATTTCCAGCCCACATAGCTACTTTTGTCTCTTTATTATCATACATATTATTAAGCAAATTAACATGGTAATGGCATTGGTCATATTTCCTGGCTCTATTCCTTCAATTTATGGAGTGCCTATTATATGTGAACAAAACAGATGAGGTAATATTTCTCTAGTGTTTATACTCTAGTGTTAATACATTCAGGAGAAATAAAAGCAAAAACAGGATAGTTTAGGGCCAAATAGGTAATGCAATGGGCCAAGCCTATGCCATTATGCATGGGAGGCCCAGATTCAATCAGCACTTCATAGTCCCCTAAGCATTGGCAGGAGCAAAGCTCTACTCCTGGAACCAACACAGATTCAGGAGTAGCCTCTGAGCACCTCTGGGCATGACCCCCAAATTAAAAAGATAGTGTTAGGTATTACAGTATTACAAAGTTATAGTATTACAGTATTACTAGGTGGAGACGAAGTTGTTGGAGATAGTGAGGGTCAGATGAAGGTTTCTTTTTTTTTTTTTTTGCTTTTTTGGGTCACACCCGGCAATGTTCAGGGGTTTCTCCTGGCTCTGCACTCAGGAATTACTCCTGGTGGTGCTCGGGGACCATATGGGATGCCAGGGATCGAACCCAGGCTGGCACAGGCCAGCCGCGTGCAAGGCAAACACTCTACCCGCTGGACTAGCGCTCCGGCCCCAGATGAAGGTTTCTTTGAAAACAAGATCCTTGTATTTTGCTTGTGTAGAAGAAGGAGGCCATGCAGTCATTGGCAAAGAGAATTCTAATGGAGAAAGGGGACATTGAGAAGACCCACAATGGACTGATGTCCAGAGGTGAGAACAGAGGGAGTGTAGAGAATAAATAGGAAGACTCGGAATCTGAGAATGGAACAGAGTCTCTACCTGGACATGGAACATGATAGGAACTGACGCTGAGTTCACATGCCCGTATAGATTTTTCTCTAAAAGCCTATGAATGTTTTGAAGTCAGGGGAAGATCTTGAGTGATGATCTGAGACATGTTTATAAAGATCTGTTTCCATAGAGGTGCAACACAGACAGCATGGAAAACAGTCTGGTACAGGAGTTGTCTAGAGAGTACTATTAAACTGATGTTGATGGACATTTGGGATATATTTTGTAGGTGGAACTGACAGCCTTGTTGATTGATTGCACTGGAGTATGAAAGAAAAAAATTTAGGAACGACTCCTATGTTAGATTTTATTGTAAACAGCTTCAGGGGCAGTGATACTTTTTACTTGGTTGGGTGTATTGAATAATAAGATAGGAGCCAGTACTGGTGACTGGTGTGATAGTAGTCCCACTTGGAAGAAGTTTTATCATGATTAAGACATGACACCTGCAAGTGACTCACGGGATCTGTTCATATCTAGAGAAAAGAAAGCGGCAGGAAATGGACTTGTGATGCCTGGATTAAGATCTAGCCACTTCAGGTCAGTTGGGAAGAATTCAAGACTCCCTGTACTTCAACTCATGTCAGTGACTTTTTTAAACTTTTCAGATGATTCCAATGCACAGGACAGTTTGTGAATTAGTGGCACCAAGAGCTGGTCAGTGATTTCGCTGAGGAAAGACAGGTGAGAGCAAGTGCCTGGAATGCCCAAAGGTTGGTAATTTGCTGAGGGTGTGGGGGAGGGTAGGCTTCTTAGATGAAGGAAAGCTCCTAGAATCTATCCAAAGGAAATTCAATAGGAAAGATTTCACTCCTATCCCGTTTCCTGTTTCCTATTTCATTTCAAAGGAAACCAATTGCTCTGTAACTATCTCTAGCTTATGAGTTCGGGACTAGAGAGAATGATTTTATAAACAAGGAAAAAGAATACATTAGGATCAAGAGATAACACAATGGGTTGAGCACAGGATTTCCCTGCAGAAATTCGGGTTCACTGCCCGGCTGCACAATTCCCCAAGCACCAAAGGGAGAATAGAACTGAATAACTCCAAGTATGGTCAACAGCAACTACAACAAAAAGAGTTAAAACCATACAGGTCAAGACTAACTGTAGTCTAGAGTTTACAAACCGAGAGCGAGCAAGCTTGATTATGCTAGTGCCATGTAGTACAGCACCACAGCATCAGGGCTTTGTGGTATGTTGAAAACCATAAATGTACTTTATGGTTTTGCCCCTAATCCCTCAAGCCTTCATTGCTACACTGCTCCCCTCCTTTTCACTCATGTGTTAGAAGCTTATGGGTTCTTAATTTTTAATAAATGAGATATTGATTTGTTTCGTAAAATACTCCAGTAGGTAAACCTTAATTGACTTTTCCTAAAGCTCAAGGTTATAAAACAGTCATCAGACCCCACAATTACACCCTGAGTTTTTCCTTCAAACGTCAAGAGACTGCAAACGTATTCCCTCCTCCAAGGGCTCCTTCATAAATGCTCGGCAAGATAAAGAACAGAAGCTTCCCCAGCTCCCATGGGAGCTGTCCAGGTGAATGTCTCCATTAGCCCCAGAGTGAATTTTCATCTCTGGCGCTTCAGCTTGGCTTGGGCACTCAGCACTGTTCAGAAAACATACAATGGAGATAAGAAATAAGTAGCAATTTTCTAAGAAATCAAGGAGTCAGCTAGAACAAGGGTTAAGGTGCTTGCCTTGCACACAGCTTTCCCCATTTCTATCCCCAGTAGAAAGGAATCCTGACGAGGTGAGCCCTGGGCACTTGTGCATTACCAAGTATGGCCCCAAGCTCCCCTCCCATAAGCCCCCTAAAAGCGAGAGAGAAAAGGGTGAAGTTTCTGAACATATAAGGAGTTCTGGTACCTCCTGTCCACCTACACAAGGAGGAATCTGTATACTGTTGCCATATTCTCCCTCAGCAACTTCCTGCAGTGGCGGCTTAACAGTATCTGAAGGAGACAGTGGAAGAGTGTCTGGGTTGGGGGGAGAAAGGATCGGACGAGTTGCATTCCTGGGTATGCTGTTAACATCTTTCTGTCTGACAATTAAACATTAACCCCTGATATTACATTTAAACCTGTGGTCATTAAACTAATGCATGAGGTCATCAGGCTAGATAGAAAAGCTGATCTGTAGTTGCAGTGCTGGTGCTGGGGCTGTGCTTTAGGGCTATGAGGCATGGACTAAAAGTGTCAGTTTACAAAATATGGGGAAAAAGAATTTTATGCCACTAACAAGGCCTAACTGGTTCACCATGAAAAAGAACTTCCTGGGGACTTAAGTATGTGTTACAGTAGCCTGATAAGTGGTGCCCACTCCAGTCCTGTCAGAGACTTGCTAAACATCCTGAAGAGATTAGTGCCAGCATTTGGTGGTGAGGAATACCTGGTTATTGCTTCTTTAATATGATTACAGGTTTTTCCCAGTTTGGCCTACCTGCTGTAATAGTGGTTATCCTGTCGAAAGGAATTATTTTGTACTGTGCAGAGTCAGTGGGTGCAGCATATGGTATTATGCAAATCAGTAAGGATGATGCAAATTATCTCAAGTGGAATCCAAATGAGATGGCAGGGACTGCTATCATCAAGCCAGGGAACCCCAATTCAACAAATTGCCAAAAAATTACTGTGTCCTGGTAGGTGAAGTTAATGTGATTATCATTGTTTTCTCTAAATACACATGCATTAAGATTTTTTTTGGGGGGAGACATGATCACTGCTAAAGGAGGAAGGAAAAGCAATACATAGTACTAAGAAAATTCCAGTATAAGTAGCCTCTAACAGAGAAGTTGGGGAACTATGCAAGGCATATATATGTGAGGCAAGAATCTTTTGAGGGGACAGACTCTTGCTGTGATACCCAGGAGCTATTTTTTGACTCTGTTCAGGAGTGACCCAGCAGTTCTTGGGGAAACATATGTGGTACTGGGGACCAAACTGGAGTCAGATACATTGAAGACAAGTGCGTTACTCTATCTCTTGGCCCCTCAATTTAATTAAGATGAGTTTTCTATTGTATTTTATCATTGAATGGTATCATGGAAAAGTTTGAAGTCATTCAAATGCTTTTTGCTCTTCTATTCATAATTTATTTGACCACCAGAAGAGTCTTTCTTTTCTTTTTTGGTGTTGTAGGGTGCTAGGAACAAAACCAAGGGCCTTATATATGTAAATAATTTGTTCTACATTTGATCTTCTTGTATTCCAATCCCTTATGAGATTCATTTTTGTCTTTTATTTTGAGTTACATGAATTATGCTGATAAGGCATGCTGCTTCACTGCAATGACTTACTACTATCACTAATATTTCAATAATTTTTTTCTTTTATTATATCTTTGAATATTATACGACTCTACTTTGTTTACTTCAAATTTCAGCTCTCCCCTGGTCTTTTTAGAAGCATTGGATGAATTATCTCTTGGTGTCTTGTTTTCCTGACCTATTGTATTGATCTTTTTGGACTTCCATAAAAAAGTACAATAGAATGAGTGGTTATCAACAGAAATGTATTTTCTCATAGTTCTTGAGACAGAAAGTCAAATCAGAGCACTGACTTGATGGATCCTGCCAAGCATCTTCATTGTGGCTTGCAGATGGCTGTCCTCTCAAGGTGCATGTGTGAGAAAGAGAGATGAGTTTAACCCTTAAGATCTTCTTTAATCATAATTACTGCTGAAATTTAGGGGTTTTGATATGTGCATGTGTCAGGGAGGGGAGGATACAGCTCTGCATTCTATAAATGGAGATTCATTTTAAAAAAGAATAAATGAGCTTTAACAAAGGCCTTAGAAAATATTTAACATGTATAGGAAGCATGTATACATGTTCATATTATTACTATATATTGAGTAATAATAAGTAATATAGAAGATCTGCCAAAGAACTCCACATCGGAACCCATGTCCTAGAATGGAATGAGTAGGGTAAGAGACTATCTGAGTTCATCATGTTGACCAAGACCATTCATGGTAACTCACAGTTCCAGAAGGCTGAATTGAAACATTGAACATGGCAATGAAATTGACCACATCATATTCAGTCGACAGTTTTGCCTGACCGATGTCACTGTTGTCCCAAAATTCCAAACAGGAACAGGATCATACTTGTAAAGAATGCTTATTTTATGTGTGGGCTTGGGAGCCACACCTGGCAGTGCCCCGGGGCTACTCCTGGTTCTGTGCTTGGGAGTGGCTCACAGAGGACCCATAGGACTGTAGTGCCAGGGATGGAACCAGGGTTGGCTGTATGCAAGGCATGGTCTCAACCCGTGTGCTGTGCTCTGTTCCCAGGAATGCACATCTAAAGCAATACCTTTCTTCAAACTCAAGAATTTAAGGTATTACTGATACGTTCAGTAAGTTCTCTACCTCAGAATTATTTATTTTTATATTATGAAACTAAACATCTACTCTTATTTTTCTTACAACTTTACAATTAATAATCATTAAAACATTTTGTGAGAAAATCAAAACAAAAACAATCTGCTGCTCTTCTGCCCAGCAGAAGAGCCTATCACAGCCCTGTTCATGTGGCTGCAAGCGACCACGTGGTTCATCAATAAATGCTGGAAATCAGAGGTGACTCCAAGAGTATGCCACCTGCATGGCAGAACTTGGCAAGCTACCCATGTCATATTTGATATGCCAAATACCAGTAACAATTATAGACCTCATTCCCATGACCTGATGGAATGGTTTGAGGCTCTTTATGTTCCTGGAGCAAGCAGATGCCCTTGGGCTCTACTAGCATGAGGTAGGACATATGGAGATGTTACTGGTGCCTGCTTGAGCAAATCGATGATGAACGGGAAGACAGTGATACAGTGATATAGTGATCGGACTACCGTCTCCTTCGTGCATAATTCTACTTCACAGAACGGGGAGAAAGGGCTGCAAAGTTTAAGAAGAAAACTCCCAGAATGACCACCAACTGGGAACTCTTTGGCACCATTGAAGCAACATGGGAAGATGCCATCATTGACAACATTGACGAAGAATACAACCAACTGGTTCAGCACCTCCATGATTGTGCAAAAAATGCTGAGAGAATAAGCCAAAAAAGGACACCTGTCTTCAAAAACTCCCGAGCTCATTCGCCAACATGGCAAGGCGAGAGCCTCAGACAATGATAAGCTAACATCCAAACTCACAAAGCAGTGCAGAGAATCAATACGGGAAGACCTCAAAGAGAGAAGAGCAGCAACACTAGCCAATGCAGCAGAAGCCAGGAAGAGCATTTGCAAGTCCCACCTGTCCTTTGCCAACTATAAGACCAAGATGACTGCCCTCCTATGTCCTGATGGATCTATCACATCTTCCAGAGAGGCAATGGAGATTATCCATGACTTCTACTAAGATCTCTTTGATAGCCACGTCCACCTGCCAACATACCAAATTCCACAGGATCAATATGTTATTCCCAAAGTTCTCCCGAAGCCCAACATAGGATTTTGTTGGTAAAGAAGCAAATAGAACCTGGCCCAGACAAAGTCAGACCCGAACACCTGAAGAATTTGCCATCAGTACTCAGGCTGACTCAGGCCTTCACACACTACCTGTCTGAATGGAAGGTTCCCTTCCAATGGAAAACCAGTAGGACAGTGCTACTGTTCAAAAAGGGAGATATCCTTGACATTGGCAACTATCGCCCCATCTGCCTGATGTCTGTCATCTATAAGCTGTTCACTTGAGTCATCCTGAACGGGATTTGCAGTACATTAGATGAAGGACAACTACACAAGCAAGCTGGCTTCTGAAAAGAATTCAGCCTAATTGACCATATCCACACAGTAACCAAGCTCACTGAGGTTTGTAGGGAGTTCAAGATGCCACTCTGTCTAACATTCATTGATTTAAAGAAAGCCTTTATTCTGTTGAGATTGAAGCAGTCATAGAAGCCCTTACCAAACAGGGCATTCAAACTCAATACATCAAAATACCTCATGAGCTGTATTACGGATTCACCACCAGAATCTCACCATTCTACAAGGATTATTGATGTAAAACAGAGGGGTTCGGCAGGGTGATACCATTTCACAAAAACTCTTTAGTATCACTCTTAAGAACATCATGCGACAATTAGAATGGGAAAGAATGGGAGTGAAGATAAACGGTCAGCAACTACACCACCCCTGCTTTGCTGATGACATTCTAATAACACCAAACATTAGCCAAGAGGCACAAATCCTGGCTAACTTCAACCATGAATGTGGAAAGGAAGGTCTACAGCTGAATCTCAACAAAACAATGTTCATGAAAAATGAACTAGTTCCAGATGCTCCATTCACTCTCAAAGAACAAACATCTCTGAATGCAGCAGTTATGTTTACCTAAGTCAAGAACTCAACATGATGAACAACCTAGCACCTGAGCTCTGCAGGAGCAAAAGTGTGTCCTGGAATGCCTTCAAGAGCATCAAAGAAATAGCTAAAAGGACAAAGAACCTCTGGCTCTGGGCACATCTCTTCAATTTCACCATACTCCCTGCAGTAACATACGCCTCAGAGACCTGGGCCCTGAAAGCATCCTGAAAGCAGGATGAGAACACTATTTGGGTCTCCCAAAGAGGAATTGAAAGAGCTATGCTTGGAATATCATGTTTCACTCAAGTGAGAGAAGTAATCCAGAGTTCTGACCTCCATCGACAATCTAGAATCAGGGATGCTGTCTCATTTGCCAAGGCATCGAAAATCCAATGGGCTAGACATGTAATGCGATTTGGAGATGACTGCTGGACTAGAGTCGTTACAGACTGGATCCACAGGACATAAAAAGATCACGTGGCCGCCCACCTACAAGATGGTCAGAGTTCTTTATCAAGACCCTGAATGAACAGTTTGAGGTTCTTTGTATTCCTGGAGCAAGCAGTCATTGGGCTACACTGGCACATGACAGGACAAATAAAACATTACCTGTGCCCGCTAAAGCAAATCGATGAATAATGGGATGTCAACTGATCAAGTGATTATTACTCATGAACCCAGCCATGCTTATATACCATATACATGTCAATGTATGTTTCTATCATATGGTGAATTATATCATTGTTTTTATCTGTATTTTATAGCCTCTGCATCCATCTCTAACATCTGTCTTCTAATATCTTCTAGCCCCTGGAGCCATCTTTCTGTCTTTATAATTTTGATTGAGGCGTATTGAAATATTACATAAAGTGTGTGAGAGGGCCGGAGCGATAGCCCAGCGGGTAGGGTGTTTGCCTTGCACGTGGGCCAGCCTGTGCCGGCCTGGGTTCAATCCTCGGCATCCCATATGGTCCCCTGAGCACCGCCAGGAGTAATTCCTGAGTGCAGAGCCAAGAGAAACCCCTGAGCATTGCCAGGTGTGACCCAAAAAAAGCAAAAAAAAAAAAAAAAAAAAGCGTGTGAGAGAGAATTGGCCAACTTCCTCATTTTTTTTGTTATGGTGAACTATCTTTTAAAAATATTTGTGTGTGTGGTTCCAGGGATCAAGGCCAGGGTCTCACCATTGCAAGATAAATGCTCTCTTTCTGAGCTATATCCTTGGCCCTAGGATGTGTTGTTTTAATTAAGTGCTTACTAAGTATTCTGCACCTCCCTAGCAGTAAGTTACCCCACAGTTTTCATTTCATTTCCCATTTTCTGGGAAGGCAAGAAATCAGTGAGTAATGCCACTTAAGACTCTAGACTCTCCCTGGAATGATTACTTTCCTTCCTCTCCTTCTGGGCGAACTTCCAGTAGGTTTCATTTCACATCAGACCATTGGGTGTGCCTGAGCAGGTTTTCCTTTTATCCATTAATCATTTCATTGAGAAAAAAAAATTGTGTAAATATCTTCCCATGTCCCATTCCCATCCCCGCCCCAAGCACATACACTCAGAGTTTTGGTAGCCCATCCAGGTCCCTAGGTAACTTGCTAGACCTTTTGGGACTGTGACATGTGTAGAGAAATGTGTTATTCCTGTAGTCTTAAAGTAATATATATTTGTTCTCATTGTTTGTATTTTTTTTCCTCAAATTTCATTTTATTATACATCTACTGCTAGATGATGATTATCCCCATATCTGGAGGCATAAAACATTAGTATTTATTATTCATTGTATTGCTTGTTGAGTTTGGAGGAGGCTACCTGATTATACTTGGTTGGGCTCAGGACAGACCCTTGTTGATATTTGGGCACTATTAGTGATTCTGAGGATTGAATAGGAGTCTGCCTCTTACCTCTCATACTATTTTTCCAGCTCCTATTCATTGTATCTGAAGGTCTGGTGGAGCCCAAGGCTGCACTTCCATCCACACTCCCTGGTCTGCAGGTAGGAGACCTTAGGTCTCCACCACATCCATCTTTCCATAGATGACCTAAATTCTCCTGACATGACACTCAGGTGCCACAAAAAGCCCCTGTGATCCAGAATCTAAGAGCAGGAACTAAAACCAATGCTGGTCCAGCTTCAGAAATCACACACTGTCTTCAGGCAATGTCTTATTATTACCAAGGACAGCACTATTCACTGATAGTTCCTGTTGACAGGAATACTCATGAGGTCACAAAGCTCCTTGCATTTTAGGGCTTGTCTATGGGACTTGATAATCCTCATGGTTTAAGAGCAGGTGTGGCTTCAGGATTTTGCCTGACATGGAGTAGCTATGTGACCTTTTAGTTATAAAGCAGGAAGGGAATATCACCTCAATTTGTGGATAAGTACAATGCACATGCTAAAGGTGATTGGAGCAAGTTTAGTGGAAAGTTTGTACTGTTTGCAGGGTGCAAGACAGTTTCCTAATGGATTCTGCAGATCCAAATTTGTAGTTGCAGTTATCATATTTCCATTAAGCAGAAGAGTTACTTTGGTCTTTTAGTTTTTGTTTTGGAGCCACACCTAGTGGTGCTCAGAGCTTACTCATGCTCTGTGCTCAGGGATCACTCCCTGGAAGGCTCAGGGACCATATGTAGTGCTGAGGATTGACCCCGGGTCAGCTGAATACCAGGCAAGTGTCCTACCTGCTCCAACTCCAGAAACTTTGTTCTTAAAATAATAACCTATGTGGCCTTTTCCTCTCCTTTTAAACCAAGTAAGATGAACACACTTAAACTGTGTTCCCTGATGCTGAAGGGACACTTCCTTGTCTATAGGTGTGTTTCCCTTTAGAATGGGGAACCTAGGCATCACTAGGCCAGATAAAATTCCTTTTGAACTGGAACCATGGCTCAAATGGTATAGGATATGCCTATATGAGACTCTGGTCTAATCCATGGCACTGGTAATGCCTTGATCTGAGTAGCAACAACAGGGTCACTGCTGTCATGCTGGAAAACAACACAAATTCCTTAGGACATATATTGGACCTGCAGGACACACCTTTCTGCAGCAGGCCCAGCCCCAGGCAAACTTTTAGAACCTCCCGTCCCATTTTGGAGCTTTCAATTCACAATATCCACCCCACCACACCCTACCCCACCCACGGCTTCCCTGGAGCTCAGTCTACCTGATCTGGTTGGGGCTTAATAGTTCTTTAGTTGTTCACAAGTTCCTGGAGTCACTGGATAGATTAAATTTATCTCAGAGGCTTTACATTTTAATGGGACTTGCTTAAAGCAAAGACTTCCTCAACAGCCAAAGGAATAAATCCTTAACAGTAAATTTTAAACATGACCTTGAAAAGGGTGCTAGATAGAGTAAGAGATTTTGCAGGTAAGTAGCCCTAGTCTTTGTTCTTCAAGTCACTGCTCAAAGGTCAAATTTGCTAGTTTTTTTCCCCCCTCCTTTCCTTCAGTCCCTTTCCAGGTTTAGTTCACAATCACGATCTTCCCGTTCATCATCTATTTGCTAGAGCAGGCACCAGTAATATCTCCGTATGTCCTGTCTCATGCCAGTAGAGCCAGGTTTAGTTTCAGGTTTAGTTCCAGGTTTAGTTTCTAAGCCTATTTAGGGTTTCTCCCCAGCATCCATTTCCTCCCTCCTGATCCTCAAACTTGCCTGTGCCTTCTGAAAACAAAACAAAACTGGTCTCAACTGCCTCCATGCAAGCTATTAGCTGAGGATGCAGTGACTTTCATTTTTTAATACAAGATTTTATTTTTCTTTAATATTAAAAGAAGTGCCAAATACCACAATGTGATGGACCTTCTGACTCCCAGTGTAAGTCCCCCTCCTCGGCAAAGACACCCCCTATTTCCTGTAGGTTGATCTCATCACATTAGCCTCCAATATTCCCTCAAAGGGAGGGTGTTTAGATGGTCTGGTTATGAGTACTGCTCTTGAATGCTTAACAGCCACTGGGTCCTATGAATTTAACCTGTGGGCTCCTACTCAAGCTAAGCTAGACACCCAAGAGAAGCTTCTAGGTTTTTAGATTGTTTCTTTTCCTTTATATACAGGCCAGCTCTGTGAACCCAGGGCTTTGGTGCTCTGACCCAGCAGTGGTGGGGATTGGCAGGGCTAGTCCCAGCTGGTGCTGGGGTAGAGGAGCAAGGCGTGGTACCAGGCCTCAAACTTAGGCTCTGCACATGTCAGGTATATGCTCTGTCCCTGAGCTCTCTCACTACCCCCTGGTTGCTTTCAAATAATAAGTTCTGTCATGAATTCTATCTTTGCTCTTGGTCATTTCTATTTCTCTGGATCTCATTCTCTTCTCTATAAAAATGAGAAAAATGGAGTAGGTCACCATTCCTGAGAAAGGAAATGGTAGCCTTCACCAGACCATCAGCCTGACTTTTAAACTCTGATTCGCTTGCCCCCCCATACCCACTCCCCCACACCCAAGGTACTGAAATTCTGGCAGGGACCACCTTTTTTTTTCCCTCCAGGCATTTCCTTGAGAGTCCACGGTGAGTCAAGCAGAAAGTGTCAAGCACTTTTCTTAAGATTCCTCCCTCCTTCCCATTTCATCCATCACCTGGAACACCCAGATGATGGCTGCTGAAATCCTAAAGGAATTGTGAATCACAGAGAAACTGAGCTTCTGACCACGGCCATAGAAAACTCACAAGTACAATCATCTGACCATTCTCCTTGGTTTCTCTGCTATCTAGCTGGGATGGATCAAAGCTGTGTTCCCAAAGAAATGAGAATAGCCTTGGCATTTTCTCTCACTGCATTGCTCCTGCACCCATACTCTGCTCCCGCGGTAGAACCCCCTTAACTCAAGCCCCCTGCCATGTGGACCCACCTTCTTTCTCATTGAACCATCTGCTGAAGTGTCCTCTCTGGGAAGCAATGTGTCCAAGGGCCTAGAGCCAAGGCTGGACATCACAGCCATACAAAAAGCTGAACTCTTATCTAAAAAGGGTGTTTGTTTTGTGTGCCTGTTCTGGTACACTCTCCCATCAATTAGATTAGGGCAAGTCTTTTTCCAAGATCACACCCAGTTTCCTCTGTCTAGCCCTGTACCAACTCTTCCTTTAAGGAGGTCAAGCTGACTCTGCTCATCTTCCCTCCACCGTTCTGCGTAAACCCTTTTAATTAAGACACTGTACCATGTAGGCAGCATGCTTTGCCACATAGCTATCCTTTTGAGATTTTATGTATCTTAGCAAATTTCCTTTGTGACTTATTTCTATTAAGGGTTTGTGGCTCTCTAGTAGTCACATATTCAGATCACAGAGGAGCAGGAAATGAGGCCATTCTGTGTAATGGAGCTGCATTAGCTGGGAACAAAAGGAGAATTGCTTCCAGATCCACTCCCTGCTCCCTCTATTCATGCTGCCAGGAGTACAGAAGCATAGCTCTTGGCCTCAGTTTGCTCTTCTGTTCAGAGGAGAGAGGGAAAAGATAAAGCCGAGTCCAATGTGACCATGAAGCAATTTCACTGCTGCTAAAGGACCAGTGGTTTGAGAGACATGGTGATAGCGGAGAAAGAGCATTTTGGCAACCAACTGATAGGTTGGAAGATGGGGACTTGTGTCATCTTGCCCACATGGTCAGGCGAAGGTGTTTCTATAGAGAAAAAATAGGGGTGAGGGCCGGAGCAACAGCACAGAGGGTAGGGCATTTGTCTTTCATGTGGCTGAACCAGGTTCAATCCCTGGCATCCCATATGGTTCCCTGAGCACCACCAGGAGCTTGAGTGCAGAACCAGGCGTAATCCCTGAGCATTGATGGTATGAATCCCAAAAAGAAAAATAGGGGTGAAAGCTGGGCTGCATGCAGACCTGTGGGTGGGAACAATGAATCTCCTGATTTCTTTTTTGGCTGGTCTCCTGAGGCACACCTCTTCTTATCAGCCAACTAAACAAAATGAGGACAAAATGAGGAATCTTTTATTATATGGATTTTATTAAAATCCATAATTAATGGATTTTTATTTATTTTATTTTGCTTTTTGGGTCACACCCGGCAATGCTCAGGGGTTTCTCCTGGCTCTGCACTCAGGAATTACTCCTGGCAGTGCTAGGGGGGACCATATGGGATACCAGGGATCAAACCCAGGCCGGCATGGGCCGGCTGCATGCAAGGCAAATGCCCTACCTGCTGAGCTATCGCTCCAGCCCCCAATTAATGGATTTTTTAAAAAATACATATCTTTAGACTATAAAGTAGAGAAGAACACAGGAGAGAAGTTGCTATTCCTAATTTTGTTGGGCTGATTTTATTTTCCTTTTTTTGAAAAATCAAAACTGGATAGTTCTTACCCACATCTATTATGTGGATGGGGATAAAGTAAAACTCAGTGATTCATTCCTAGCTCCAAGGTAGAACAATCATATATGTATTTTTTCTGCCCTAGTGGTTTTAAAACACTAGTTTTGAATGCAGTGGTTTTTCCCCAGGATTTTGGTGCAGAGGGAGTCTCTTTGTCTCCTGGCAACTACCCTACTCTTGTTCCCATTTCACAGAACCGGTGAGAGTTGATGGAAAAGTGCTTTTGAGAGTCACTGGTTTTGTTTTTGGACTATTTTGTTTCAATGTTCAGGTTTTGGTTTTAAAGCCACACCTTCATTGTTCAGGCCTTTACTTCTTTTTTAAATTTTGCTTTTGGACAATAAATACCCCATGGTACTCAAGGCTTACTCCTGACTCTGTGCTGAGGGATCGTCCCTAGATGTTTCAGTGAACCATGTGGGGTGTCAGGCATCAAACATGGGGCTGCTGCATGACAGGTAAGCACTTTTCCACTATACTATCTCTCCAGCACTTTTTTTCCTTTTCCCCCTTTCTTTTCAATTTGATTTTTTATTACTTTTTTAAGGTACCTTGACTTACAGTCATTCATGATTTTCAGGCATATAGTGTTCAACACCAATCCCATCACCTGTTATCTTTCCTTCACCTGTTCCCCAAGTTTCTCTCCCATCCTTATTCCTCCACTCCCTCCCTCCCCGTCCCCCCCCGCCCATGTTGTTTCAGTGTTCCACTCCCCATCCTGGCCTCCTTTTTCCTCCCGAGAGCTTTGTATCCTATTGAAGGGCAGTTCTCAGTTTCTGTTGCAGCACTTTTCCTGACTCTGCTCAGGGCTTGTTCCTACTGCTACTCGAGGACCCACACACGGTGCTGGGGATTGAACTGGGTTGGCTATGAGCAAGGCAAATGCTTGTACAATTTCTCAGGCCCAGTACTCCTTGGTTAAATGGAAATTGCTTTGAAAATTAATCACATGTTAACCATAGCAGAGATTTCACTTGCTTTTCCTTTTCTTTTTAATTTTTATTTTTATTTATTTTTTATTTTTTATTTTTTTTTTGCTTTTTGGGTCACACCCGGCAATGCTCAGGGGCCACTCCTGGCTCTGCACTCAGGAATCACTCCTGGCGGCGCCGGGGACCATATGGGATGCCGGAATGGAACCCAGGCCGGCATGAGCCGGCCACATGCAAGGCAAACGCCCTACCCGCTGGGCTATCGCTCGGCCCTCCTTTTCTTTTAATTAGCTGAAATGTTTTCATATCAATTCAAGCCTTCCTGGTAGTCTTGGAACATACCGTCATCTCCATTCAGAAACCAGAGAAACACAGGCAGGGTGTGGTTGTGTGACTTGACTCTAAAGTCACAGAGCTTTAACCTCAAAAGTAGCCCAAGAGCACAATTCTCAGGCTTTCTGCTGCCTGGATCCCTATGAAATACAAATTGAAAAGGCTTTCTCAAGTTTGCCTAAGTGTTTTCTGAAGAATGCCAGTTGCTTGGAAGGTGGATAATAGTTATGCGAAAAGGAGTGGCCTATAATGAAATGAGTTTAAGGAAAGTCTAGGTTAAGCAGACTTCTCACAGTAAGACACCTTGGAGCCTTAATGCTACTTAAGCATTCCTAGACAAGGCAGTGCACATTGCTATTCCAAACATACCTGCACCTACACACTTCTTCTAGATCATCTGGCATCTTCAGATGCACTTCAGTGAGTCATACTTAGTGGTGTAGAGCAGAGATCCAAAACTGATTTGACTTACCTTCCCCTTCTCAAAGAAAAGATAATCACTCAGCACCATCCCCACCCCTACTGAAAATCTACTTTCACTAAGATAACAAATAGAAAGTGTCCCCCAATTGCACAAAAAGTGCTACTACCATCCCTGGATTGTTCCAGAGCACTCTAGGGAGGGTAGTATTACCCACTTTGGGAAACAATGGTGTATTTGATAGTCATAACCTACCAGTTCAGTAACTACTAACTTACTGCCTTGGTATTGTTTGATTATTTGAGTGTGGTCATGCATTCATGCTGAAAAACCTTACCTGGTTGCAAGACAGATGAGAAGTTATTTCTAGCCCTTGGGCTTTGTAAAATTTTCCATAGGATTTACAAACTGCTCTTGCAGAATTGATTCAGTTCTCATCTTGAGTTTCCAGTAAGTCACCAGACCTCATGATTATCCAGCCATCTGCACATTGGAGATATACCAGTTTCCTGACACAGACTGTGATATGTGCACTTAATTTATTTGGGGGTCTAGGGCTGTACTCTTGGTGGTGCTAGGAAAACCACATGTGGTTCTAGTAATTGAACTGGCAAATACTTTGCCCCTCTACATCTCTCCAGTCTGATACCTGCATTTTTTAAACCTGATCCAAGCTGCTTTCTTAGAGGCTCCATAGTTCTCCAAAATAAGTTGATAAGCTATCTATATTTAAAAGCATGTCATTGTTCACAGTTATTACAATGTCAATGACTAATTATCTCCTCATAGACATACCGCAGTGCTTACAACTAAATGCCAAGTAGCCGTGCTGGACTTTGTCTGCCTAGATCGCTCTAGTTCGCATGTCTTGGGTTATACTCAGTGAACAACTCAATTACCACAGACAGTGACTCTGGTATCTTACTGGGTGTCTTACTGGGTACCTAAATGCTCAAATTCTCCTCTGGGAGCAGGACGGAAACATGAGGACATGAAGCTGGGAACTGAATCTATCCCTGAAGGACTGAGGAACACAGTCAGAAGATGAAAGTCTTGGAGACAGAATGTGGGATTAATATCCTAGTAAGACAACTCCAGAAGAGAAACAGTCAAAGGGAAGCCAATAGGGAATCTCTCCTCCAGTGCTCCTTAGAAGGTTGTTCTGAGGAACTGTTATTCTGCCTGACATCCCTGGAGCCCTCAAGCTATCAGCTGACATTTTTTGTGGGGTTGAGATTTACTCAGAAATCATCTTTGACTTGTCTTTCTATCTCCTTGTGTGGCCTAAAATTGAGTTCCTCAGTGAAGTGTTCATTTAAGCTGTGAGCTCCATTCTAGAGAACCCCTTCAGATAATTCCACCAATATTAGAGTGTCCCCTATATTTAATATAGTATAATCCGACGCATAGCTCATGTATTTTGAAACATCCTCTCCAGAATATTCCATTATGAGCATTCTGATTGTCCATTAGATGAGAATAAAACTGTGATAGGATACTTGTTTATAATTCTTTTCTTACTTTCAGTTTGTAGTGTATTTTTTTTTTGGTTTTGTGCAACTTAGTGTTGATACAAATAAAATGTCCTACCTTTTACACACCCCTTCCCTTAGTTTATCTCCCACCATGCCTTTTCTTTGTTTACTCTTATGAGCACCAAAGTAAATCTTTTCCAAAGTCTCTTCCACAGAGGACAGATGTAAGAGTTCATTAAGAAATAATTATGCACTGCAGAAGAAGGCTGTCAGGTTTCATCACTGTTGAAGCATGATTAGCTCATGATTTCATCCTAATCCTCTTCAAGGAATAAACGATTGCAAATAGAGTGAAAACGGCACGCGTATGTATGTTTAGAGGCTGTAGGTTGCACCTTTGCCAAGGAATGTGAACAGACTCACATGCTCATAAACTACTAAAGCAATTGAAAAATAAAAGAATAATTTCTATTCTTCTGCAGCAGAACCAAATACAGCCATTTTAATGGAAACTTGATTCTTTCCTTGTTATATATAATAACTTTATGATATTTTTATGTCTTTTCTCTATTATAGAGACCTCCTATTGGCAGTTAGAACTCCCTCTCTTCACAGAGGGGCTTATGATGATCTGAAAGAACAGGATGGGCTCTGGGCCAGGGTTTGAGCCCAGTGCTCTTGCGTACAAAGTATGTGCTCCAGACTGTTGAGCTTTCTCTTAGACCCTATAGCTAAAACACCTTTCCTGTTCTACCTTCATGTCTGTCAGGGTGGATAGGGAACTTTGCTTCAAAGTCATTCTCACTTGGGAAGCAACTGTCTCAGCCATCTGCAGAGAACATTGGCAAGTTAAAGAAGAGCGGGATGATGCTGGAACTTGGAACATTTCAGCTGACAGTGGCACTGTTAGGTTCATCCCTGTTTTAGTGAGAAAAGCAAATCAGAGCTTCTCAGCTCATTTCCAATGAGTAGGGGAAAATAGTTCTACCACGAAGGAAAATTAGAATATTTGCTTTCAGACTGAATGTCTGTAGCCTTCTGCATTGTCACTAAAGGAAGAAATTCATCGTAAAAAGGAAGGTTGTTAGAACATTTATTTTTCCTATAAAGAAAAGAAAAATCAGAATCTTGGCTTTCAGCCCTAATGTCGGTGGCCCTCTATATTGTCAGTAAAGGAGGGAATTTGTTGTGGAAAAGGAGGGCTGTTAGAATATTTTGTTCCAAGAGCAGCTTATACTGAGGTCATGGTAGGAATGATGTGCTCTCAGATACTAGAGGGTGGTGCTATAGCAAGGCACAATTACACACACATACACACTCCTCCTTACACTGCCCCATATAAACATTTATGTAAATGCTTGTTACTAGGGAGGATAATTATAAATCCCCTTCTCTGAGCTGAGCTGTTTGGAAAGGAGAGAATTAGAAGTTTGTGGTATGTGTGGAGACAGAATGATATTCAGGAGCAAGGACCCACTGGTTTCTGCTGTGCCACTGGCTTCCTTCTCTTGTGACAGACTTAGTCCCCGCAGTAGAGTGAAGTCCCTAGTGGTACACACCCAGACTACATTGCATACAGATACATCAGTCTGCTCTGCTAACTGTGGCAAATGCAATCCCAAGTCTTTTGCAGAGAGCAGCTTGTCAACCTGGGAGTTTGCTTGAGTTTTTTTATACTGCTATCCTAGCAATAAGCTATTTTCCAAAGAATTTTTTGACAGTGGTTCCTATAAATCAGAGTTGAAATACACATAGCCAAAGACCTTTTAAAGTGCTTTCTTGTCTTCCCTCTCTAGACTTTTAAAAGATCACATTTTTGGAAGCTTTACTGTACCAATTAGGCTAAGTAGTGAATTACACAGGGAAGAAACAGAAGAATTTTATTTAAGAGAGTGAAGAAAGAAGGAAAGAAAATGAGAGAGAGAAGGAAAGAAGGGAAGAAGAAAAGTAAAAGAAACGAATAAAAAAGGGGAGAAAAATGGGAGAGAAAAGATGGAAAAGAAAATGAAATACAGAACAAATCATAAATGGTTTTTAAGGTATAGAAACCTAGAAGCTTTGATATTTTTATCATTCTATAAAAATATCTTTGATTCTTCAACCCCATTAAGTGGGGCAAAGGAGAAAACGATTTCTCCTTTTCTCCTCTGAGGTTCTTCTTTATGCTTCTGCCCATGGACCCAGAGGTTAGTGCATTAGCATCATCAAGGCCCCCAAAGGTCTTGCCTTTCTGCTCAACCACCTCTTAGATCCTCTCTGGCTGCTTGGAAAGCAGGCAGCATTTAATGAGACAAGTTCCCTTGGAGACTCCTCTTCCCTCTAGGAATTCAGTAAGTGCTTTATATAAAACAGTAATAGGATGGTTCAGGCAGACTTTCTGACTCACACACACTAACTGGTGTTCCCTTTGGGAAGGAGGAGCAGGTAGCCGAGTGATAAGACCATTAGGACTGACTGCTAGGAGCTGGTAGTCCCTGAAGCCACTTTTCTTGCCCATGGTAAGCATAAAAGAAAGTCAGGGAACAGCTGATTAGAACAGACTTCCTGGTGGGATATAAAGATGTCCATGGATGGACTGGAGAATAATGGGCAGAGAGTGATTGAGTACCTCGATTATTGCTCAACAAAGGCTGGGAGCATTGAGTCCCGGAACCTCAAAGGAGTTGCCGAGGAATGATGAGTAAGAAATCAGACTGTAGTGCCCCACATAGGAGAATTGCCTGCTCCTGTTACTAGAAGAAACCTGGGGATCCTCTGGGAGGCGTTGCTAAGGCCTCCCAGAACTCTAGGCACCACTGGATGGAAAAGGAGGACATTATCATTATGGATAGCACAATGCTTACATTATCCAGGACAGTATAGAACATTTTCCTCTTCTTTACAGATCTCTTCATTTTGTCCTCTAAATCCGTAGGTTTGTGTCTCTTTTTTTTTTGTTTGTTTGTTTTTTGGGTCACACCTGGCAATGCTCAGGGGTTTCTCCTGGCTCTGCACTCAGGAATTACTACTGGCGGTGCTCAGGGGACCATATGGGATGCCAGAATCGAACCCGGCTGGCATGGGCCGACCGCATGCAAGGCAAATGCCCTACCCACAGGGCTATCGCTCTGGCCCTTCTCTATTTTCTGATTTCAGGCTTTGGGATATATATCTGGACCTCTGCTGTGTTGGACACTGACTGAGATGTTGAGGATGCTGTTAGGATTAATAATTGGAGCTGGAGACATTAGTTAAAATCATGAATAGGGTCGAGAAGAGATAAGTGATGGGATTGAGGCTTAGAATAAAAGTTAGTAGTGCTTGTTCAAGAGTGACACCAGAGGAGTTGTGCTGCTATTCTTTTTTTAATAAAAATGTTTAATGATATCTCCCTACCAACTGCACAAATTCAAATTCCTGCTTAGCCAGCAGGATGATTTTAAGATATCTCTTCCAAGATAAAGATGAATTATATTTGTGTATGGCTGTAGCTGGTCTTAATGACTTGTTTATTTCACCTGGTAGTGCTCCTAGCTGTATGCTTGGGACCAAACCTAGGCCTCTGTCATGCAAAGAACGTATACTAGCCTTCCGAGCTCTCCTCCAGCCCTAATGACTTGTTTAACCTATTATATAAGGCACACAGTATTTGACTATCGACTAGATAATAAAAGGTCCTGAGACTTCCTTTGTCTCTCAGGTAGAGCACTCAATCTGGGAGAAGCAAGCTATAAAACGTCTAGGCAGTACAAGTAGGAACTGAGTCCTCCTATCAATTGCCATGTAACTGCACTTTCTTGGAAGCAGGTCAAACCTTTGTTTCCCATAGCCTCACAAAATATTTCCAACTTGGGGCTGGAGAGATAGCACAGAACATAGGGCATTTGCCTTGCCTGTAGTTGACCTGAACTTGATCAACTCCTGGGCCTGACAGGAGTTACCCTGAACACTACCAGGTGTGATGAAACAAAACAACTCCCAACCCCTGAAAAAAAAAGAACCATAGAAATGGGGCCACAATTTCTAAGAGATAGTACAAAAGGTAAGGTGCTTGCCTTACCTATGGCCTACCCAGATACACCAGAAACACCCTAGAGTCCCCGAAGTCCCACCAAGCAAACAAACAAGACTGCCAACTCTTTCTGCCACTCCCAAATTCCTGAACCACAAAGATAGTGAGATAATGTTTATTATTTTAAGCCTCTAAGTGTGATTGTTATGTAGCAATAGGTAAATAACACAGCAGGTAGTGTAGGCACTATGCTACAGATAGTGGTCCAAGTAAACAGCTGACAAGTATAAAATCTCCAGCAATGGTGCCTGTAAGGCTGTTAATTCATTAGCACCTCAAAATCTGAAGAGGAAGAAAAAAGAGAAATGAACCAAAGTGTTCCTTTCAGGATTTAGCCTTACCAAAATAATTTTTTTCCTTAGACTTTTGAGCCATGCTGGGGATACTGAGTGGTATTCCTCACTCTCTGCTCAAGGGTCATTCTTGGACGTGCTTGGGGACTAGGTAAAATGTTGGGGATGAAACTAGGGTCAGCCATATACAAAGCAAGGACCTTACCCGTGTGCTATCATTCCAGTACTGAAATTGTTATGTTTAACCATCTCAAGATTTCCCCTTGTACCTTTATTAGAACCAAATAGAAAGTACTTAAGTTGAAGCTAATGTCCTGTTCATATGTTCATGTGAACATCATTTTAAAGTTATTTAGAAAATACATTTCCTCTTCTGGGTTTTGTTGTTGTTGTTTTGTGGCCATAGCCAGTGGTGCTCAGAATTTATTCGTGGCTCTCCACTCAGGGATCCTTTTGGTCAAACTCCGGGTCTGCCATGTGCAAAACAAGAGTCTTAGCTATTGTATTATCACTTGGCCCCCCACCTGTTCTGAATTTAGAGATACTTAGATAGGCAAAGTTGTAGTTGAAAGGAAATAAATAAGGAAGAAAAAAAGTAAGGAAAGAAATGAATAAAAATGATACCTATAGTTTATATTAGCTTATCTGTGAAGCATCGTCAAAAAAAAAGTAAAAAAGGAAATTTCATATTCTAGCAACTAGGGAAAAGGTGTCCTCCCACAGTGCAAGTTTTTTATGAATTTTGTCCCTAAGCTTTTTATACCTACCTTGATTTATTAGCCTTTCTCAGCATTATATCTTGTAGAACTGCCAGAAGAACACAGTGGAATGAAACATCTGGCAAAATTTCCCAGATCCTATTATGAAATATCTTCAATTTTAAATTCAGCAAAAAAGTAAACAAGTCATTGTTTTTCCCCCCCCAAAAGATTCAGTTTGTTGTCAGATTCAGGGGCCTCAAGCAATGAGTTTCCTTGGTCTGTCCTTAGGCCGATAGACTCTGTCTTTTGTAGTCTGAGTTAGCTGAAAGGGTCAGGAAACTCTCAAATTCTTTACTGAAATCAAAATATCTCCTTGCTCAGTGAGATGGTTAGTTGTTAATTCCAAGTGATGTGTTTAGATGCAGCTAAGGGGTCATTTAGGAGTTGACATTAAATCAGAAAAGGATAATTGCTTCATATCTGCAAAAAATGTGTCATTTAATTTTCATTCTAATTTCTAATACCCAGGCATGCATAGACACATGCGTAAATGCACACACATACACACACACTTAGAAAAAACAAGTTGATACAACTATTTGAAGAATCACATGGTGAGTTTCTTTTCAAAGGGAAGAATTCTAGTAGATTGAAAACAATGCTGGGAAAGAGACCATCAGGCTGATGAGCATTTCTTGGGACTGTTTTTTCTTCAATAAGACATCTTTATAGATGACACATATAGATCCTAAACAGACACACTCAACTGTCGGACATGGGGGGTTGCACTTAAGAACCTGAACTAAGCACGCACTAGCTTTCAAGTGTGCTGACCTTTGCCAAGAGATTCTGAGTAACTTAGTACCAGATAAACACACACATGGAGAAGCTGAGGTCAAGTGTGGGAAAAGAAGTTTGGTTAAGGTTTTCTATCAGTGTCTAACAAAAAATTCAGATCTACTAGGTCAGAGGGCCAAGGTCAAAAGTGAATAGCTCTGAAATTTAAATGATCCTAAAACCATGGTAGCAACTTTGTTGCAGAGACTGTAATAATCCATAATGGATCGTTTTCTTTTTCCTTCCCCTCTCCCTCCCCCTCTTCCTCCCCCTTTCCCTCCCCCTCCCCCTCCCCCTCTCCCTCTTCCCTCTTCCCTCTCTCCCCTCTCCCCTCTCCCATCAGTGCTTGGGGGCTACTCAATGCTTAGGGTCACACCCAATGATGCTGGCAGACCATATGGTGCCAGAGATTGAACTCAGGCTTCTTTTTTTGCTTTTTGGGTCACACCCGGCGATGCTCAGGGGTTACTCCTGGCTCTGCACTCAGGAATTACTCCTGGCGGTGCTCGGGGACCATATGGGATGCCGGGATCGAACCCGGCCGGCACAGGCAGGCGCGTGCAAGGCAAACGCCCTACCCGCTGGGCTATCGCTCCGGCCCTGAACTCAGGCTTCTCACATGCAAAGCATGTGAGCCATTTCTGTGGTCAGCATGTATCCTTCTTGAGTGCATCTCCTTCATGAGCTGTGTACTTCCTGTTTCTTTCAAAACTGAGTGAAGCAGACTGGGGGTGGGGGAGACACACATTTTTTGTACTCAATTCTACTTTCTTGAAACATAATAGCCATCTGGAAATTATCAAAAATTTAGGTTGCTAGAAACATAATTTCCCCTCCTTCATTTGTTTTGATTTCCCTTAATAAGCACCAAGCCCATTAATGCTTCCACCTAAGGGAACAAGCAAGAGAGAGAAGTAGCATGTCTTTGCCTTCCTTTTTCTCAGGAAGCCAAATTAAGTTATTTGTATAAAAAGCCTCCCCCTCTTTCCTGCTCCTCAATACTAGTCATCTCCCCCATCTGTTGGGGGGGAGCCAGATAACATGGGACTGCTTATCTTGTTGGGGATCTGGAGGTGGGTTTTTAACATTGTCCCAAGCAGAGTTGGATGTCTGCAATTATTAATGGAGGGGAGGGAGGGAGGGAGAGGGAAAAGAAGAGGGGCAGGTGGAGGGAGAGAATAAGAAAAGAGAGTGGGAGAGAGAGAAAAGAGAAGTAAAGAAAATGCAGGGAACTTTTTTTTTTCCCCTTCAAATTTTATTACATCACTTTTAGACATACAATTGCAAGATGCTCATGTCGAGTTTTGGTTCTACAGTGTTCCAACACCCATCCCTCCACCCGAACCCATCTCCCATCACCAATGCCCCCACATCCACCCCCACACACACACACACCCCTCAACTGCTTGGCGGGTTCTGTATGTCTTTTCTCTCCTCTCTATCTCTCCCTCCCACCTACCTTTCCTACACATCATAGAATGCAGTACATTAAAGAACATAACTGTTTCTACTGGTTTGATGGACTGCAGCCACAAGCGGCCACGCCGACTTAGGGGCCTCATGGTCAGCGTCCAGACAGTGATTATGGCAGCTAATGTGGTGGGCGGGTCTCATCTGGCTGCTTCCATGAACCCGCAGAGGTGATGGGCCCACTCCCAAAACCCATCTGTCCACCTAGGGGACCCCCATGGTCAGCTGAGCCTGGGGAGAGCCGAGTTTCAGCTTCCCCAGCCGCATCTGAGGCCTGGCATGCTATGGCTGGTCGCCCCAGGGCAGCTCCTGGGCGGGGCCACCAGGCTCAGACAAAATGGAGGGGGAAGGGTCGGGCCCCGGCTCCATCTGACGAATTCCCTGTGATTCCCACTTCTGTGAGCTGGCTACCTGGGCTCGAACTCATTTTGTTCTGTTAATCTGGTCTTGAGGTAGCATCCCTCCTGGGCAGCGGGTTTATCTGCTGCAGCGTCCGGACAGTGAATATGGCGGCTAATGTGGTGGGCGAGACTCATCTGGCTGCTTCCGGGACCCCCAGAGGTGATGGGCCCACTCCCAAAACCCATCTGTCCAGCTGGGGGCCTGATGGTCAGCTGAGCCTGGGAGAGCCGAGTTCCAGCTTTCCCAGCCATGTCTGAGGCCTGGCATGCTCACAGGACACATTTTCATTCACACCTTGTTTCTTTTATTAAACTAATATTTTATTATGCCACCGTGAGATATCATTTGATCACTTGATCACTTGAATCCCGTTATTCTTCGATTTGCTTGAGCGGGCGCCAGTAACATTTCCATTGGACCCTATCACGTGCCAATGTAGCCCAATGGCATCTGGTTGATTCAGAAATATGAAGAGCCTCAAACCGTTCCTTCAGGTCTTAACAAAGAAGTCTGACCATCTTGTAGGTGGGCGGCCAACCGTGAGATATACAGTTACAAATTTGTTCATGTTTGGGGGTTTCGCACACACAGTGTTCCAGCACCCATCTCTCCACTAGTGCCCATTTCCCACCACCAATGTTACCGATTCCCACCCCCTCCCATAGTCTGCCTCTATGGCAGGTTCTTTATCTCTCTTCCCGCCCCTTCCTTCTCTTACATATTGTGGATTGTAATACATACACTTAGAGGTTATCATGAGCATCTTTTACCTCTATTTAATGCTCAGTTCTAGGTTGGCATTAACACTTTCGACAATTATTAGCACATGTTCCCTTCTTTGTCTTACCTAACCTCTGACTTCCACATGATTGTGGTAATTTCCACTTTTGATAAGACCTCCTGATCCACTTTTCGCCTGACCTTGGATTTTGGTATCATGATATGTATGTGTATATCACTATCTTCCTGTTCATCATCTATTTGCTAGAGCGGGCACCAGTAATATCTCCATATGTCCTGTCTCATGCTAGTAGAACTGAAAGGCATCCGCTTGCTCCAGGAACATAAAGAGCTCAAACCATTATATTAGGTCATGGGAATGACCTAATATAAATGTTACTGGTATTTGGCATATGAAATACGACACAAGCAGCTTGCCAAGCTTGCTGTGCGGGTGGCATACTCTTGTAATCACCTCTAAATAAAGCATTTATTGATGAACTGTGCAGCCGCTAGTGGCCGCAAGAGCCGGGCTGTGATAGTCTGGTCTGCTGGGTGGAGTTGTGATGAGAGGGTAGTCCGATGTGGAAAAGGTGGCCCCCATGGAGTAGGGGAGTTGTCTGGCTTGTTATGAGGCTCTGCGGGGTGGCAGGCCAGGGCTAGAACCCGCCATGCCTCCCGGTGCCTCATGAGCGGCTGGGCACAGGGAGAGCAAGTAGCAGCTCTGTCCCATTTCTCAGAGTCTCTGGTTCAGTATACCTGGGCCGGATTGAAAAAAAAAAACCTGCTGCATGGTGGGTGTCGATGATCCGGGCTGTCATAGTCTGGTCTGCTGGGTGGAGGTGTGACGAGAAAGAAGTTCGGATGTGAAAAAGGGTGGCCCCCATGGAGTTGGGGGCTCGTCTGGCTTTTTGTGAGGCTCTGCTGGGGTGGCAGGCCAGGGCTAGAACCCCACCATGCCTCCCAGGTGCCTCATGAGTGGCTGGGCACAGGGAGAGCAAGTAGCAGCTTTGCCCCATATCTGAGAGTCTCTGGTTCAGCATACCTGGGCCAGATTAAAAAAAAAAAAACTGCTGCAAAGTGGGTGTCGATGATCCGGGCTGTGATAGTCCATGGAGTCTCTGACTGGGTCCTCCGAGCCACCAAGAGCAGCAGCTGTTGCCAAAGTACACTGACTGCAGGGTCCCCAGAAGAAGGATCTTGACTCTCAGAAGTAGTGGTGCTGGAGGAGCTGATGTGTATGTCTCGGGCATGGGAGACACTGTCGTAATTCAAAAGCTGCTGCTGCAAATAAGCTTCTTTCTGATTCCCAGATTTTAAATAACAGGATCTTATCTCACCATGCTCATCAATAAAGACATGCATAGCATCCACAGATATTTCATCCTGTCCAGATGTTTCAGGCCCGCTGATGACTTGTAAGACAGAGCTGTCTTGTTGGGAAGTTACACGGTAGATTATCTGCCTTTGTCTACTTCTCTGGAAAAGGGTGGTAATCTTGGCAGGCTCCGTGAGCACAGGACTTGTACTAGTATGGTCTTGACTATGTATATCTGGTTTTCCTTGCTTACACTTGCCTTCATTTGGTTTTTTCAGTTTCCGTGACTTCTTTTTATTTATGACATGCAAATAAATGCAGTCATTCTATATCTGTCTTTTACCTTCTAATTTCACTCAACATGATCCTCTTCATGTGCATCCACTTATAGGAAAATTTCAGAACTTCATTTTTCCTAACAGCTGCATAGCATTCCATTGTGTAGATGTACCAAAGCTTCTTTATCCAGTCATCGATTCTAGGGTACTCTGGTTGCTTCCAGATTCTGGCTATTGTGAATAATGCTGTTATTGAACATAAAAGTAGGGACGGTGTTTCTGTTGCGTATTTTTGGCTTCACATAGTAGATTCCCAGGAGTGGTATGGCTGGGTCAAATGGGAGTTCAATTTCTAGTCTTTGGAAGAATGTCCATATTGTTTTCCAGAAAGGCTGTACCAGCCGGCATTCCCACCAACAATGGATGAGTGTCACCTTTCCCCACATCCATGCCAGCACTTGTTGTTCTTGCTCTTTTGAATATGTGCCAGTCTCTGTGGTGTAAAATGATATCTCATTGTTTTGATTTGCATCTCTCTGATGATTAGTGAAGATGAGCATTTTTTTCATATGTTTTTGGTCATTTGAATTTCTTCCTTGCTGAAGTTTCTGTTCATTTATTCTCCCCATTTTTTGATGGGGTTGTTTTCTTCCTGTAAAGTTCTACCAGTGCCTGATATATCCTGAACATTAACCCCTTATCAGATGGGTATTGGGTAAGTATTCTTTCCCATTCTGTGGACTGCCTTTGTATCTTAGTCACTGTTTCTTTCAGGTGTAGAAGCTTTTAGTTTCATATAGTCCCATAAGTTTATCTTTTCTTCTAGTTGCTTTGTTAGTGATGTTTCACCTTTGAAGATGCCTTTAGCGTCAATGTCGTGGAGGGTTTTTCCTATATTTTCTTCAATGTACTTTATGGATTCAAGTCTGATATTGAGATCTTTAATCCATTTTGATCTGATTTTTTGTGCATGGTGTTAAACACAGGTCCAAATTAATTTTTTACATGTTTCTGCCAAGTTTTTCCAACACCACTTGTGGATGAGGCTTTCCTTACTCCATTTTTGGACTCTTTGCACCTTTATAAAAAAATTAAATGATCATGTGTTTGAGATTGGGTGTCAGGATATTCTATTCCATAGGTCCACAGGTCTGTTTTTTTCCAATACCATCACTTGATCACTTGATCACTTGAATCCCGTTACTCATCGATTTGCTCGAGCGGGCGCCAGTAACATTTCCATTGGACCCTATCACGTGCCAATGTAGCCCAATGGCATCTGGTTGATTCAGGAATATGAAGAGCCTCAAACCGTTCCTTCAGGGTCTTAACAAGGAAGTCTGACCATCTTGTAGGTGGGCGGCCACGTGATCTTTTGACATCCCGTGGGATCCAGTCGGTAACGGCTCTAGTCCAGCGGTTGTCTCCAAATCGCATTACATGTCCAGCCCATCTGATTTTCGATGCCTTGGCAAACGAGACAGCGCCCCTGATTCTGGAATAGCGACGGAGGTCAGAACTCCGGATTCCTTCTCTCACTTGAGTGAGACGTGATATTCCAAGCATAGCTCTTTCGATGCCTCTCTGGGAGACCCGAATAGCATTCTCATCCTGCTTTCGTAGGGCCCAGGTCTCTGAGGCGTATGTTAATGCAGGGAGAACGGTGGAGTCGAAGAGATGTGCCTGGAGCCGGAGGTTCTTTGTCCTTTTAGCTATTTCTTCGATGCCTTTGAAGGCATTCCATGCCGCTCTCTTCCTCCTGCGCAGCTCAGGTTTTAGGTCGTTCATCATGTTGACTTCTCGACCTAGGTACACATAACTGCTGCATTCAGAGATGTTTGTTCCATTGAGAGAGAATGGGGCCTCTGGAACTAGTTCATTTCTCATGAACATAGTTTTCTTCAGATTCAGCTGTAGACCTACCTTTCCACATTCTCGGTCAAAGTCAGCCAGCATTTGTGCCGCTTGGCTAATGTTTGGTGTTATTAGAACGATGTCATCAGCAAAGCGGAGGTGGTGTAGTTGCCGACCATCTATCTTCACTCCCATTCCTTCCCATTCTACTGCCTTGTAGTACAGTTTGAAGTTGGGAAAGGTGATGCCTCCCATCTTCTTTTTCCCAAGGATTGTTTTAGCTATCCTTGGGGGGTTTATTGTTTCATACAAATTTCAGGAGTGTTTGGTCAATTTCTTTGAAGAATGTCATGGGCATCCTTCTAGGTACTGGATTGAATCTGTACAGAGCTCTAGGGAGTATTACCATTTTGACAATGTTGATTCTCCCCATCCATGAGCAGGGAATATATTTCCATTTCCTTATGTCCTCTTTTATCTCTTGGAGCAGTGTCTTGTAGGCGTGTGTGTGATCCTTGCATCTTCGCAGACCCAATCAGCCCCAGGGAACAGCCGGAACTTCCATCAACTGGAATTGAGGCAAACGGCCTTGGTTCCACCCCAGACCCCTTGGCCCTGCGCTTCTGGGAACGATTGCAGCCTCCCCCCACAGATGTGTGTGATCCTTGCGTCTCCATGGACCCAATCAGCCCCAGGGAACAGGCCAGAACCCTACACCCACATCCCAATCCACACGATCCTCTTACTATCTATCTTGCATGAGGTACCAGTAAACATTTGGTCCTACACTCCTTGCCAATAAACCAAACTCTGCAAACAGCTCAGAGACCTACTAACTGTACTATCTAGTCACCCAAGAACTCACATTTGCAACCTACAATAGTCATAATGGTAAAGCAACACAATATTCCATCAATCTCAGTGAGTGAAATCACTAGTCCAGATGGGCCAAGCAATACCGATGAGTTGTATAACATCTCTGATAAGGAATTTCAGAAAGAATTGGTAAGGATGCATAAGGAACTCAAAGAAGCAATGGAATGCAAAATCAATAAAATACAAGAGGACATGAGAGAAGTGAGGAAAATGCAAATGGAAATGACAGATATTAAAAATTAGGTAAATGAAATGAAAAACACAGTGGAAGGCCACCATAGCAGAATAATAGCTACTGAAGAAAGAATTAGTGATCTCGAAGATGAGTTCCAAAGATTCTCTACATAACATCAGAAGATGGAAAAAAGACTCACAATTACTGAACAGACAACAAGAGATAATCGGGATGAAGCCAGAAGAAACAACATATGGATTATTGGGGTCCCAGAAGGGCAAGAAGAAAACCCTGATGAAGAAGAAACTGTCAAAGCCATAATTGCTGAGAAGTTCCCGAACTAAAGAATGCTTGCCTCAGGATCCAGGAGGTCCGTAGGATACCAGCTAAAAGAAACCCCAACAAGAATACTCCAAGACACATCTTAATTAGAATGACAAAAACTATAGATAGAGATAGAATACTGAAAGCAGCAACATCAAAGAAGGAAATCACATACAAAAGAACATCCCTAAGATTTACAGCAGACTTCTCTGATAAAACACTCCAAGCCCGAAAACAATGGTGGGATATTGTGAAAAGGCTCAATGAACTGCAGGCCTCACCAAGAATTCTGTACCAGGCCAGACTCACATTCAGATATGAAGGAAAGATACACAACTTCATGGATAAGCAACAACACAGGAACTTCATGGACTCAAAACCAACTTTAAAAGAAGGACTGAAGGGTCTACTGTAATATGACCAAACCCAAAAAGCACAATAAGCACAAACAGAAAAGATGGCACAAAATCCAATGACAGTAATCTCTCTGAATGTCAATGGTCTAAATGCACCAATTAAGAGACACAGAGTGACAAAATGGATTAAAAAATTGAACTCAACATTCTGTTGCCTACAAGAAACACATCTGAATAATCAGAACAAACACAGACTCAAAGTCAAGGGTTGGAAGACCATTCTCCACGCAAACAACTCCTCCAAAAAGGCGAGTGTGGCCATACTCGTATCTGACAATATAGACTTCAGGCTGAAAAAGGTTAGAAGGGACAATGAAGGCCATTTCCTATTAATTAAGGGGTATGTATACCAGGAAGAAATTACACGACTAAACATATATGCACCCAATGAGGGGTCAGCAAAATACATAACACAACTGCTAAGAGACCTCAAAGAAGACATTAACAGTAAAACAATAATAGTTGGAGACTTCAACACTGCTCTATAAACAATGGATAGATCAACAAGGCTGAAACACACCAAGGAAATATTGGCCCTGAAGGAAGAAATGGAAGAAAGAGAGCTAGTGGATATATACAGGGCTTTCCAAGAAAAAAAAGCTGAATATACATTTTTCTCTAGTGCACATGGAACATTCTTCAAGATAGACCACATGCTGAACCACTAATAAAATAAAAAGATAGAAATTGTGTCAGCTATCTTTTCAGACCATGATGCACTGAAAATGGAAGTTAACCGTACACAGAAACAGGGAGTCAAACCAAACACCTGGAAACTGAACAGCTCGCTGCTGAACAACAAATGGGTCATAGAAGAAATCAAACAGGAAATCCAAAGATTTCTGGAAACAAATGAAAATGAAGACACCAACTATAAGAACCTGTGGGACACGGCAAAAGCTGTGTTAAGAGGGAAATTTATAACTCTGCAAGCATTCATCAGGAAACAAGAAAGGGCCCACATAAATAACCTGACTACACAGCTGAAGACATTAGAAAAAGATCAACAAAAGGAGCACAATCCAGGCAGAAAAAAGGACATAATAAAATAGTTATAGTTATAGCCATCTATCAAAAGCCCCACAGCAAGCATCATTCTCAATGGGAAAAATCGAAAGCCTTCCCCCTGAGATCAGGGACAAGACAAGGTTGCCCACTCTCACCTCTTTTATTCAGTATAGTACTGAAAGTACTTGCCATAGCAATCAGAGAAGAAAAGGACATCAAGGGCATCCAGATAGGCAAGGAAGAAGTCAAGCTATCACTATTTGCAGATGACATATTATACCTAGAGAACCCTAAACTCACTACCAAAAAACTCCTAGAAACAATAAACACATATAGTAGAGTGGTAGTATACAAAATCAACACCCAAAAAGTCGGTGGCTTTCCTATATACAAATAACAAAAGAGAAGAAAGGGATATTAAGGAAACGATTCCATTCACAATTGTGCCACAGAAAATCAAATACCTAGGAATCAACCTAACCAAGTGTGTAAAGGACCTGTATAAAGAAAACTACATTAGACTTTTTAAGACCTGAGAAATAGGAAATAAAAATAAGAAGTGCAGAAAGAGTATTATGCATATATCACTTGACATCCTGTTATTCATTGATTTGCTTCGAGTGCACCAGTAACAATTCTATTTGACCCTATCATGTGCCAGTGTAGCCCAATATGTATATGTGTGTGTATTTATATATTCTATTACACAAGAATTTACAGGAGAATAAATAGGAGACTGGGAAATCAGAGGTGTGAGTTCTTCCAGCCCATCTAATCTCAGGTTGTCCAGGTTTGTGTGGCGAGCTGAGCTTCCATACATGTCTAGCCTAAATGGCATCAATGTTGAGAAAATGAGTCAGAATATTTATAGTAAAAGACATTTAGGCAAAAACTCATTTATAAAGTTGAAGACCTGTTCAAGCTAATGGGAAGGGCTGTCTCAACATGCAGCTGGGAGAACAGGCAGGTTCTATTCTTATTTAAAGGGACTTTGGTTAGGAAGGCCAGGAATAGGGTTGTCAAGACAAAAGAACCTAAATTACTGAGCATAATAGGGTAATCACGAAGCTGAGAGCTTGCTCTCATGTGAAATGAGGTTTTCATTTCCTCTGTGCCAGCCTAGGTATCAGAGAGGAGCAACAGGCAGGGCTTCAGGGAGGCAGGCAGAGGTCTAAGTGAGAGAAGGAAGCCAGGCAAGGAAAGAGCTCTGCTCCCCCCTCTGCCCCAACCACGGATTCCTGTGGGTGCTGAGAGTTTTAATCCTCTGATGGTCCAACACCCACTTGTGTCCGCTACTTGCTGCCCATTTCTTGTGCCTTGAAGAACCTTTCAGTTAGGGTCCACCAGGAAATTGCTGCTTTGTGCTCATATGGCAGGTCTCAAGAGCACAGAGTTAAAGGAACCAAGCCAGGTGACAGTGCCCGAATACGTGAGGCATGTTCTGGAGAGATTTTAAATAAATATTTAGAGGACCCTAAAACTGGCAAAATGAGGAATAAGCTGGAGCTAATTGGATGAATAATAGTAATGATAAAAGTAAGCCCAAAGCTAATGTGCAAGTCTAGGCATAGGGAATAGTGTGGCTCATACCACTCAACAGAGTGCAGAGATGGGAAACCATACCACTGAGTTGGATAAGGACAGAGGGTGTCCCAGTGAGTAGAAGGGTGGAAGAACCATCTGTGGTTTCAGAAATGCTCAAAAACCAGCCTCTGATATTTGTAACACCAGGCAAACAACTTCCCTCTTAAAGAGGAAATAATAATATGTGGAGTCTTAGTTGGGTGAAGGTTTTAGTAGAAAGCCTGAGCATCTGGGAGGCTAGCAGTAGAATGATAGTTCCTTCCTGAGGGCTGTGGATAGTGGGGCTGGGTGTGGGGGTCAAGAGAAGAGAGAGAAAGAGAAGGGAGACGGGAGGAGAAGGTGGGAACTGCAAATTCTTTGGGAAGGATCTTGGAGAGATGCCATGTTTGGAGGAGCTTGGCCATTCAGATTAGGGAGGAGAGACTGAGACTGATGATGATATGAATGTTGGTGTGAGTACCACAGTGTTTTTTTTAAAAAAGAAACACTGAAGACAAGGATACTCTATGTTTCAAAAGGCAATTTTCAATTCAGGGTTGACTCAAGGCTTGGGGGCGTCTTAGGCCTAAGCCCAGATACTCAGACTATAGACAGAGCAGCAGAATAGACATGGTTCAGGAGTGACTCTTGAGAGACCCAGCATGTGAGGAGCCATTATTCCCTAGTGATTCACTTGCAGGAAGGGTTCAACGTGAAATTGTCAAAGCCAGTGAGATGGTGAATGAACACGTGTTTCCACAGATGCTGTTGCCAGGTGCTGTGCCTGATAGTGTGACGCAGGAAGTGGCCATGGATTCCACACCTCGGAGGCCTCAGGAGTCTCACTGATTACTTTCTTTTCATCAGAAAGATAGGAAAATTTATAGCAACCTCCTACCATAGCCAAGAGCAGAAGGAGGTATTTCATAGCAATTATTCTACAAAGAAGTTTCATATTAGAGTCGAAAGAACCTGGAGATTTGCAGCTGTGCATGGTTTCTGTGGCAGCAAGAATGGAAACAGAGCAAGGGAAATCCATTTTGAAATCTTTATTCTTTTAAAATTAGGTTTTGGTCAATTAGCAATTGAAATTTAGATGTATTTTTGGGTTATATATATTATACCAGTATGTTTGCTTTGTTAAGCATCATCCATGCTAATATACAAGGTTAGAATAGTCTAATAATAGTAAAATAATTCCACTTAGAGTCACAAAAAAAATTATATGTAATTTCAACTACTGAAACTAGTAGTTTTTAACCATTTTTTTACTTGAGAATAAACCAATGAAATTACAAAATTGTTTTATGGAACACTAAGGCAGAAATAAAAACCTCAACATATGACAGTATTTTGTCTAGTAACTTCAAAACATGATTCTATAAAATGAAAATTTAATTCAGATGTGTTAATTGGCAATAACTTTTTATTTTTTTTTTGAACAGCAGAAAATTACTGTGGACACAACTAATATTCAAACTCAAGACTCATCTGAAAACCACTGGTTCAAATTAACAATAGATTATTTTAAAGAGGGGGTGGTGGTCACAACCAGTGGTGCTTACAACTTACTATTGCTTTTATGCTCAGAGATCACTCCTGGTGGGGCTGGTGGGACCATTTGTAGTGGGAATTGAACCCAGGTCAGCCACATGCAATGCAAGTGTCTACTCTACTATGCTATCTCTATGTCTTCAACAGATAGAAATCTAGATGTCTAACAAAATATAAACGTTATTAGTTTGGAGTAATATTTTTGGAGGGACCATACCTGGTGGTGCTTAGGCCTTATTCCTGGCTTTGCACTCATTGAATACTCCTGGAGAGCTTGTCGAACTCTCATAAGGGGTGCCGGAGCCCATATCCACATTGACTAGTGAGCAAGGCCACTGCTTTACCTGATTACTACAACCCCCTTAGTATTCTACTTTTTTGTGAGTTTTGAGACTTTTATCTTTTTAAGTTTTGGGGCCACTCAAAAGCCATTTCATCTTAGGACTGGAGGTCATCCCTGGCAGTGGTCAGGGATTATATGGTGTTGGAATTCAAACCCAGGTCTCCCACCTGCAAAGTACTTAGTTCATTAGCCGTTTGTTGTCTACTTGGAAATTTACTTTACTGTGAAAGATAAGTGAGAATAGCAGAAGTAATAAATAAATAAATATGTATAAATATATTATTACAAATATGACAGTATCAAAATGTTAAATTATTAACATAACTTTTTAAATATGGGAAATACTAGCAGACATAGACACATAGAGAACTATATGCTTTTTGTCAGCAGTGAAACAAATTAGTTACAATGAGTATATCTTGCTTAAATATCCATTATTTATTTTACTTCACAAATCTACATGTTATTACTAGAATATTGTTTTGCTTCTATCATTGTATATGAGAAGAGAATCTTTATATAATTAATTCTACTGTCTTTGAAAATAATTACTTTTATTATATATCCTGGTTAACAATAGTATTACTGTTATTGTTTTGTACTTACAGTGTTATATATCTATTACTTTTATAATCAATAAAATAGAAAGTTGTCAGTATCTGTGGGAATATGAAATGCTTGTCTTCCACAGCTCCCAAGAAAATCTCTGCTATTTACAAATGTAAATACCTACTGATAAAGGAAAAGAAGCAATTCAGGAGCATGCTGGGAATGAAAGGCAGAGCCAAAGTGAGAACATTGGCCTTGAAGTGCCTTATTCAAGGATATGATGGGAGTCAATAGTGCTCTTCTCTGGCTATTTCATACTTTCCTCTTTAAGGACACAGGGTTGGAATGTACTTCTTCACCGCTGGGAAACACGGTTGTATGACTCACACAGGTTGATGGAATGTGAACATGAGTAATGTTTTTCAACTCCTAGTTGAAACTTCAAAAGCCAATGTGCAGGGGCCAGAGAGATTATACATGAAGTAAGGTGTTTACTGTGCACGTAGATGCTTCGGTCAACTCTGATTTGATCCCAGGAACTGCCTATGGTTCTCTGAGTACCACCAGGAGTCTCTCCTGGTAGTGCTTGAGTACAGAACCTGTACTTGAGAACACAACCAGGAATAAGCTGCAAGCACCACTCCAGATGTGTCACCTCCTGCCCTTCCTCAAATAAAAACTAGTATGAGTTTATCTCTGAATCCCTCTATAACTATGGAAATCATGGGAACATACTTAGAAGAAAAACTCACTTTATTGAAGTACTTGAAATGCCTGTCTAGTTACCAGCTTTGGACATGGAGTATAAGCAAATATGCTTTCCTTGGGCTGAGCCATGGAGATTTGGGGATGGCTGTTTGTACAGTCTAACATAACTTATTTTGATCAAAACAGAAATTACTGTATCCATAGCTCTAAGCTGGGCATCTCACATTCCAATTTATTATCAGACATGGAGTAATGAATTATTTTAGAGACTACATGACTGTCAACCAAATAAAGATATTAGAGAAAAATAGTCATAGATAGACAGACAGACAGATAGACAGATGATACTGTTGTTTCATCTGGCAGTGCTCAGAATTTACTCCTGGCTCTGTGCTCAGGGATCACTCCTGGTTCTCCAGAGACCATACGGAGTTCCCAGGATTGAACCCAGATGTCTCTTCAGTCCTTCAATGCAGTATTTTTCAATAATCTAGAATAATTCCATGCTAATAAGAATGTTCAAAAATTAATAGTCGACATAAGTGTTTCTACCCCCTTTTTCCCTGTTGACCACTTTCAACCTTGTTTTCTCCTTGGGTCCCCTGTCCTACTGGTTGGCTCCTAGTCTCATGCCATTATTACCATGGAAGTGGAGAGGAAGGAGAAGGGTACTAGTACTATAACTAATTCAGTGGTCATTTTATATCTTGCCTACATGAAACTTTCAAATTCCTTGAAACAGGGACAAAGAAAACTTAAAAAGGAGCAAGGAACCTGCTCCCTTTTACTTTCTCACTCTCCACTGACATGAGCATGGACAGCAGCATGTCTTTGTTCCCTCACTTGTGCCAGGGAAGAAGGCAGTAAACAGCCCTTTTATCCACATGCATGTGGCAGAAGAGCAAAGGAAAGCCAAAGGGACAAAGAGCAATAAGTACCGGCAAGAGATGCAGACTATAGAGCATCAGCAATGACCAGTAGGCCATAGAGAGCTTTGGGCTTTGAGGGATGATGGAGCTATGGACATGGGTCAAGATTAATGAGTGACAGACTGTCAGAGGACACAGGAAAATCAGGGAACAGAAGCAGCAAGAAATCAACATAGATCTGGACTTTGTACAATAGAACAGAGACTTCAGTCAAGAACAGAAGCAAAGCTACTGAAAATGGATAAAGCAGCGGACATTAAACACCTGGAGTTTGGAATGTGAATTTACATACAATCAAAGACCCACACACTCAGGACTAGTCCAGATTCACTACTTTACCATGGCCCCCATACACTTGATTTTCACTTGCGATTCCCAGTTGAGAAGTGACTAGTATTAATTTTTTATATTTTTATTTTTTATTATGCCACAATGAGATATACAATTACAAATATGTTCATGATTGGGTTTCAGTCATAAAGTGTTCCAACACATGTCCCTCCAGCAGTGCCCTATTCCCACCACCAATGTCCCCAAATTCCCTCCCACCTCCCCCAGCCTGCCTGGTTCTCTCTCTCTCTCTCTCTCTCTCTCTCTCTCTCTCTCTCTCTCTCTCTCTCTCTCTCTCTCTCTCTCTCTCTCTCTGTTAGTTTGGATAAGAACTCTAAGTCCTGATCCTTTGTTCCTCTTCTCACTTCTTTACAAAAAAGGGTTTCTTTCCTTTATTTAAAAAGAAAACAACAACATTAAATCAGACCCCAATATGTAGGAGATGGGAAGGAGGAAGATCACACAGGTGTTAGACACCATAAGGAAGCTGATAGTCAGGGTCTTCACCATAAGGGAAGAAGGGACAGCTGAAATAAACTCAGATTAGAATGAGAAAGATCAGCAAACATACATGGATTTCAATATTGATAGAAACAGAATAATACTGGGTATACATGCGCAGGTAAACTAACACATATATTCATAGAAATTACTGCCTTCCCAGGCCTGGTCTGGCAAAGAATAAGGTGAACCTAGTACACATTGTTTTGTGATAAAGGAAAGAAATGGTCAAAAAAAGGCATTTAGTGACTAGAGGGATAGGGCAGGTAGAGCACTTGTTTTGCATGGAACCAACCTGGGTTTGATCCCTGTTATTCCATGTGGTTCCCTGAGCACTGCCAGGAGTGATCCTTGAGTTAAGAGCCAGGAGTAAGCCCTGAGCAGGTGTGGCTAAAAAGAAAATGATAAAAGCAAGGCAAAAAAGTTCACCTAATTGGGCCAAACTCAAGTCAAACTCAGGCCAAACTCAAGCCAAACTCAAGCAAACTGAACATCAGAATAATGATATGAGAATGAACTCTAGATTCTTGAGTAAAATAAGAAGACATGAACCCACACTGCTATTAATTAATCAGTGGAAAGAAGAGTTGTTTTCATCAGGTTGGGAAATGAGCCAAAACTGTAGATTTGATGCTGGTATAAGAAAAATCACCATTTCCATCACAGTAATCATTCAGGTCAGAAGCCTCTTCAGGATTCTAAAACTTGTGGGTAAAAACTGAATGAGGAATAAGAATTTACATGTCTCATAATATCACTGCACAATGTATTTATTACTTAGAAAGAAAAGGGATTACTTTGCAGTGGAGAAACTAAGCACACCTCAAGTAATCAGACAATCAAAGTTAATAGTACCAGCAATGCACATCAAACATCCTGGGTCAGAGAGAGTGCGTAGAAGAGAAGATAGGCTGAGCTCCTGCCGCAGAACAGATAACCTGGGCGTCATCACAGGGAAACACTGAAAAACTCAAATTGAGAAACATGCCCCTAAATGACTGAGCTACAATTTTTTGAAAATGTCAAGGGCATGAAGGTTAGAAAGGCTTAAGGAACTCTTCAATTGAAAAACCACAGAGATTGACAACAGGCTTAATGAATGATCTAAGTGTGGACCTTCTGCCTTAGGGGATGTTGCTAAGACACTCAGTCCAAGTGGAAGGAGGATGTGGGTCAGGAGTACATGGGAGTATACTCGGGGGGTAAACAAGTGCAATTTTTCTGTTTGGAACTGCTGACATGAGAAACCAAAAAAGGAAGAAATGGAAAGGAAGGAAGAAGGGTGGGAGGGTGGGGGAAGGAAGGCAGCCATTAAAAAAGAGTAAGTAGGGAGCAGGTCACAGAGAGAGATCACTAGAGGAGGCCTTAAGACGTTGCTGTTTTTTCAGTCTTCTCCCACGTGATCAGCCTTGTGTGACCCACTTATGTTCCACTGCTTTGTGAAATGTTGGGAACAGGCGAAAGGGATGGTGTAGAAAAAAAAGGTTTTCCAGATAGCTGAAATTCAGGTTTTCAGAGTTTACAAGAAGAGTAATCCAGTGAACACAGCTAAAACAAACAGAAGATTCTAAAGCACCAGGTTCGAATACAGACAAATCAGAAACTTTTTGGAGCCATGAGAGTGGTGCAAAATGGGCTAAGGAGACCAAAAGGTAGAAACTTCCAGTTATAAAATAAATTAGACATGGGGGATGTAATGTTCAACTATGGTGACTATAGCTTATAATACAGCAATACCTATCTGAAAATTGTTAAGATAGATCTTTAAACTCCTTATCACAAGAAATAAAATGTCATTATTTAAAAAACAAATGTGAGCTAGATTTATTGAAATAATTACTACAGAAAAAATATAAAATCATTAGGGTGTATACCTCAAACTAGTGTGCTATATATCAGTTACACCTCAATGAAAAGTAATACTGGGGTCAGAGAAATGCTTCAAAAGCTATAGCACATGCTTTGCATGCAGGAGGCTGGGTTCAACCTCTATCACTGCATGGTCTCCCCAAGTACCACCAGGAGTAACCCGAGGCTGTGGGTCCAGAGCAAACCAAATAAAAATACTGAATTAAGCTTTCATGAGTATTTTTGTGAGTACATGCAGAGAGAGGAGAGAGAGAAGGAGCAAAATGGGTCAGGATGGAGACTGTTGAACAGGAGTCTAAGAATGCTATGGCCAGGCATGATGAGCAAGGCAGTAGTAGTAACAGGTCACAGAGCTTCAGGATGCAGGGTCTCTACAATGAGCAAGAAGAGATGGGCTGGAGCTATGGAACAGCTATGGATGGGGTACTCGCCTTTTAAGTGACAAACCACATATGGTCCCGAGTACCACCAGGACTGAATCTGGAGCACAGAACCAGGATTAAACCCAGAGCACAGAAAGGAAGCCAAAATCAGTTTGTTTCATTTTCATTTTAGCCACATCTGGTGATTCTCAAGGCTTATTCCTGGCTCTGCACTCAGGAATTATTTCTGGCATGGCTTGGGGGACCATATGAGATGCCGACTATTGAACCCAGGTCAGCTGCATGCAAGGTAAGTGCCCTACAGGTGTATTCTCTCTCCAGTCCCCCAAATTAGGTTTTGAGAATACAAAACCAAGCAAAAATAAACCATGTAAGAGATTATTATCTTAAACATGTAAAAGGTAAAGATGGAAAATGCTGATTAGAAATAAAAGGTCAGTGGGACCTTAGAGAGATAGTGGATTCTTTACAGGTGTTAGATAAAGAGATTATGGGAAAGTGAAGGAGTTCTGTGTCAGAGAGTTCATAGGAAAGGGTGGCAGTGGAGAGACAGAAATATCAGTCTCAGGTGGGATGAGGCAGGAGCCTACATAGTTGGGGATACCAAGACTGGAATGTGGGGAAGCTTGCAGGTGGAAAGAATCAGAACCTTGTGTTCAAAGAGGTAGAAAAAAAATGTTCTATTGCTAGAAAGAAGCCTGTTCAATTGCTAAATGAGCATTCAGTTCCATCATAGTATTCTTAAATTAGAGGGAGTGAGAAACTAGAGTAAAGTTCATACAGCATCTCTAGTTGGGAAGTTGAGGCTTAGGATTTAGGGAGGTGCTGAGAGGAAACCATGCAATGTCCTGCCCAGTTTGAGGATACTAGCCCAGATCCCCAACACCTAATGCACACATGGCCATCTAGCAGCTGTCCATAAATGTTGGACAAGATCTCTTATTTTGCATCCAATCCAGGGCTTCATACATAAAAGCAAGTGCTCTACCACTGAGCCATATTCCAGCAACTACTGAATAGTAAAAGATCTCTTTCAAACTGCAAAGTCAAGTGTCATGAGAAATCTCTGAGAAATGAATATTTACTATCAAACGGGACTACATTATGCTACCATTTAGATAAATGTTAAGATAAATTGTTACAAAAATTTTATTTATAAATTGGTGTTTTTGGTTTTTTGAGTCATGCAGAAATGTTCGGGGGTTACTCCTGGCTCTGCACTTAGGAATTACTCCTGGAAGTGCTTGGTTGACCATACAGGATGCTGGACTATAACCTGGGTTGGACACATGCCAGGTAAATGTCCAACCAGCTGTACTATTGCTCTGGCCCTGCTATGAAAATTTTAACTAGTGATGAATCACTGAAAATTAAAGATCTGGTCAAAATTTCTAGCCCATCTTGAAATAATATAATGTAAAATTTCAGATAAACCCTAAATATAGAAATAAAAATAAATCATTTTAAGATGCTCCTTTTTTGTTTTGATTTGTTGCAAGGGTACAACCAGCCCTAGACCAGCCTATGTAGACCTGATGGATTAGTGCTTGTCAGGCAATGTGCTGGGGACAAGCAGGGATAACATGTGGTGCCTGGACTGGTAGAACTTTACAAGAAGAAAACAGCCAACCCCATCAAAAATGGGGAGAAGAAATGAGCAGAACATTTGACAAGGAAGAAATTTGAATAGCCTAAAGGCATATGAAAAAATGTTCATCATCACTAACATCAGAGAGATGCAAATCAAAACAACAATGAGATATCATCTCACATCACATATCCAAAAGGGTAAGACCAACAAGTGCTGGTGTGGATGCGGGGAGAAAGGGACTCTCATCCATTGTTGTTGGGAGTGTCGACTGGTACAGCCTTTTTGGAAAACTATATGGACATTCCTTCAAAGACTAGAAATTGAGCTCCCGTTTGACCTAGCCATACCACTCCTGGGAATATAATGTAGGAGGCCAAAAACACACAACAGAAACACCATCTACACTTTCATTTTCATAGCAGCACTATTCACATAGTCAGAATCTGGAAACAACCAGAGTGCCCGAGAACTGATGACTGGATAAAGAGACTTGGTACAACTACACAATGGAATACTATGCAGCTGTTAGGAAAAAATGAAGTTATGAAATTTGCTTATAAATGGATGGACATGGAAAGGATCATGTTGAGTGAAATTAGAAGGTAAAATACAGATATAGAATAACTGCATTTATTTGCATGATATAAATTATATACACTATATATAGTATATATGTGAGACAGACATGGGGCAGAGCTGCTACTGGCTCTTATTGTGCCCAGCCACTCATGTGGTGCCCGGGAGGGATGGCAGGTTCTAGCCCTGCCCCGCAACCCCAGCAGAGCCTCACAACAAGCCAGATGACCCCCACTCCATGAGGGTCTCCATTTTCCACATCCGGACTTCCCCCTCATCAGAACTCCACCCAGCAGACCAGCCTATCACAGCCTGGCTTTGCGCGGCCGCATAGCGGCCACGCGGTTCATCAATAAATGCTGGATTTTGAGATGAGTACAAGAGTATGCTACCCTCATGGCAGAGCCTGGCAAGCCACCCGTGTCATATTTGATATGCCAAATACCAGTAACAGTTATAGACCTCATTCCCATTACCTGATGGAATGGTTTGAGGCTCTTTATGTTCCTGGAGCAAGCAGGTGCCCTTGGGCTCTACTTGCATGAGACAGGTCATATGGAGATGTTACTGGTGCCCACTCAAGCAAATCGATGATGAACGGGAAGACAGTGATACAGTGATAGTATATATGTATGTGTGTATATATATTTATATATATAGTATGAAATCAATATCGAAGGTCAGGCAAAATATGGACCAGGTCTTGTCAAAGGTGGAATCTACCACAAGCGTGTGGGAGTCAGAGGTTAGGTAAGACAGAGAAGGGAACAGTATGCTAATAATTGTCAAAGTGATAATACAGTTGGTTGTATTCTTCATCAATGTCATCAATGGTGGTATCTTCCCATGTTGCTGCAATGGCGCCAGAGTTCACAGTTGGTGGTCATTCTGGGAGTTCTCTTCTTAAATTTTGCAGTCTTTTCTCCCTGTTGTGGGAAGTAGAATTTTGCATGAAGGAGTCGGTGGTCCGATCCTGTTTGGAATTTGGGACGACAGCAACATCTGTCAGACAAAACTGTCGACTGAAGATGATGTGGTCAATTTCATTGCGGAACTGTCCACCAGAAGATTCCCATGTCCAACATTTTGCTTCAGCCTTCTGGAACTGTGAGTTCCCATGAATGGTCTTGGACATGATGAACTCAGATACTCTCTCACCCTGATCATTCCATTTTAGGGCATGGGTCCTGATGTGGAGTTCTTCAGCCCGATCTTCTCGGTCCTATCTTGGCATTAAAATCACCGACTATGATCGTGCAGAAGGTGTGATCTTTTATATAGAACTCTTCCAGTTCCATGTAGAATTTCTCAATTTTATCTCCTTTGTATGTGAATGTTGGTGCGTAGACAATTAAGATAGAAATTGCTGGCAGTGGGCCACATCTCTTCAAGGGTAATCGTCCTATCCGGTTTCTTAGGCATTCAAATGAATCAATGTTGAGAGCCATGTTTGTGTTGACAAGGACACCAACACCACCAATGCCTCTTTCGTTGCATGTTCCAATGAACAATTTTTCTCCAGTGTCAAATAAAGCATGATGCGACTGATCCAACGTGGCTAGATGTGAGCCACAGGAGACCAAATGCTAATATCCAAGCTTGCTAAACAGTGCAGAGAAGTGATAAAAGAAGACCTCAAAGACAAAAAGCAGAAATACTAGAGAAGGAGAATGCAGCTGAAGCCAGGAAAAGCATTCGAACTGCCCACCTGTCCTTCGCCAACTATAAGACCAAGATGACTGCCCTCCGACGCCCTGATGGATCTATCACATCTTCCAGAAAGGCAATGGAGAAGATTATCCAGGACTTCTACTCAAATCTCTTTGATAGCCACATCCACCTGCCCACATACCAAATTCCACAGGATGGATATGTCATTCCCAATGTTCTCCCTTCTGAAATCCAACATGTCATCTCGTCGGTAAAGAAGGGAACAGCACCAGGCCCAGACAAAGTCAGACCCGAACACCTGAAGAATCTGCCATCGGTACTCATCAATACACTAGCTCGGCACTTCACACGCTACCTGTCCGAATGCAAGGTACCCTCCCAATGGAAAACCAGCAGGACAGTTCTACTGTTCAAGAAGGGAGACATTCACGACATCGGCAACTATTGCCCCATCTGCCTGTTGTCTGTCATCTACAAGCTGTTTACACGAGTCATCCTGAACAGGATTGGCAGAACACTAGATGAAGGACAACCATGCGAGCAAGTTGGCTTCCAGAAAGGATTCAGCACAGTCGACCATATCCACACAGTAACCAAGCTCATTGAGGTTTGTAGGGAGTACAAGATGCCGCTCTGTCTCACGTTCATTGATTTACAGAAAGCCTTTGATTCTGTGGAGACTGAAGCAGCCATCGAAGCCCTACCCAAACAGGGTGTTCAAACCCAATACATCAAGATCCTTCATGAGCTGTATTATGGATTCACCACCAGGATCTCACCATTCTACAACAAAGTGATCATTGATGTCAAAAGAGGGGTTCAACAGGGTGATGCCATTTCACCAAAACTCTTCAGAGCCACCCTCGAGAACATCATGCAACAATTAGAATGGGAAGGAATGGGAGTGAAGGTTGGCAACTATACCACCTCCACTTCGCTGATGACATTGTTCTAATAACACCAAACATTAGCCAAGCGGCACAAATGCTGGCTGACTTCGACCGAGAATGTGGAAAGATAGGTCTACAGCTGAATCTAAAGAAAACTATGTTTATGAAGAATGAACTAGTTCCTGAGGCCCCATTCACTCTCAATGGAACAAACATCTCTGAATGCAGCAGTTATGTGTACCTTGGTTTCGAGAAGTCAACATGATGAACGATTTAAAGCCAGAACTGCACAGGAGGAAGAGAGCGGCATGGAATGCCTTCAAAGGCATTGAAGAAATAGCTAAAAGGACAAAAGAACCTCCGGCTCCGGGCACATTTCTTTGACTTGACCATTCTCCCTGCATTAACATACACCTCAGAGACCTGGGCCCTACGAAAGCAGGATGAGAATGCTATTCGGGTCTCCCAGAGAGGAATTGAAAGAGCTATGCTTGGAATATCATGCCTCACTCAAGTGAGAGAAGGAATCCAGAGTTCTGACCTCCATCTCTATTCCAGAATCAGGGGTGCTGTCTCATTTGCCAAGGCATCGAAAATTAAATGGGCTGGACATGTAAGGAGATTTGGAGACAACTGCTGGACTAAAGCCATTACCGACTGGATCCCACGGGATGTCAAAAGATCACGTGGCCGCCCACCTACAAGATGGTCAGACTTCCTTGTCAAGACCCTGAAGGAACGGTTTGAGGCTCTTCATATTCCTGAATCAACCAGATGCCATTGGGCTACAGTGGCACCTGATAGGGTCCAATGGAAATGTTACTGGCACCCGCTCGAGCAAATCGATGAATAACGGGATTCAAGTGATCAAGTGATAATATAAGCCGAGAACTGAGGATTGAATACAGGCAAGAGATACACATGATAACCTCTAAATGTATGTATTGTAATCCATAGTATGTAAGAGAAGGAAGAGAGAGAGTGAGTGAGAGAGAGAGAGAGAGAGAGAGAGAGAGAGAGAGAGAGAAGATATGAACCTGCCATAGAGGCAGGCTTGGGGGAAGGGAATCAAGGACATTGGTGGTGGGAAATGGGCACTGGTGGAGGGATGGGAGCTGGAACACTGTATGGCCAAAACCCAAACATGAACTTCTTTGTAATTGTGTATCTCACAGTGTGTCGGGGGCGCCGCCAGGGTCCCCCACATTGCCGGGAAGCGAGTTCCTTTCTACCTCCAAAGCCGGCGGGGAATGGATGAAGACTCAGGAATCTGATGCAGTTTAAAAAGGCTTTACTTATCACAGGTTTGGGCATACAAATCCACAATAGGAAAAACCCTGTGCTTAGGATTCCTGGCTAGAACCCCAGCCGCATGTAGGCCAAAATGGCGGCCACCATGTGTAAAGGTCCTGTAAAGAGGAGACAAAGACAAGACTCCCAAGAAGGGTGTGTGAGCTCACAAAGAGAGAACCCAAAAGAGAGGGTGGGAGAGCAAACAGGCTAGTTTTATACCCCTGCAACTCAGACCTCCCTACCACTATTATGGGAAGCAGGGAGGGTCAAATGCCCTCAGGTAATTTCTCCCAGCACCTCACCTAGGCCCTTTTATATGCTAATGTCTTGAGCCAAGACCTGCCTGGAAAAGCCTTTATAGGGTAAAGAAGGGGGTTTCCGAGATGGCTTGTCTCTGTACCAAAGTCTAATACTAGTACAGTTAAATATTTCTCCAAGCCTTCACAGGTCTTGTCTACTTCATGGTAGTTTTGTATTTTAGTTGCCTTTGCATTATCAGGGAGTCATGCTTGCTTGCTTGGAGGCAAACAGCATTTCTCTCTGGTCTAATTATTTAGGGATCCAACGTGGCCAGCCAAATATGCTGGTAAGATCTAGCTAGTCCCACGGTGATTGTGGTAGCATAAGAGAATATTTATACCAGCTAGTACAGAATACATGGTCAGATAAACTGCCACATTTAGACTACCCCCTTATCTACGAAGTGATTTGCAGGCAGCAATTTAGAGCAGATGCAGAGGCTCTTAGAGGAGTCCTGCAACAATGGTGGTGTAATAAAATATAAAAAAAAATTAAAAAAAATAACATGATGCCTAGGACCTAGCTCAGGGCTTCATAAGTGCAGGCATGAGTTCCAGTCCTTTGTACTCTCGTATTCTCTTCTTAAAAAGGTGTTATGATGAGATTGAAGCCATAGTATAGAGTTAGAGTGCTCACCTTATATGCAGCTGATCAGTGTTCAATCTCTAGCATCCCATATGGTCCCCCAGCACTGCCAGGAGTGATTCCTGAGTGCAGAAGCTGGAGTAAGCCTTAGGCACTGCTGGGTATTGCCACCACCCTGCTCCCCAATAAAAAGGCAACACGGAAACTATTCTTTTTGGACAGGAAAGACTGAGTACTCTAAAACTCCACTTTTCAGAGAAAGATACTCTTGAAGTCAGAGAATATTAGACTGCCCCCACAGGTAAGAAAGTAGGCAGGCACTTTAACTTAATTACTTCTGTTGATGGAGACTGCTAACAATTGAGGATAAATGCACTGAATAAACTAAGTACCAGGTTGTCCTGATGCCACAATGCATGATGAAGGACTATATTAATCAGGAGAAAAACCAAAGAGCAGAACTGATAGGATCTATAAAAAGAGTATTATTATAAGAATCTGGTTCACAAAAGTATGTAGGCTGGGAAGTTCCATAATCTGCTATCTATAAGCTGGAGACTAAAACACCAATTGTGTCAATGCCAGGGTGAGATAAAAAAAAACTCTAGAGCCAAGAATCCCAGTGGTACAAGTTCTAGGCTATGGCCTTCAGAGGAAGGAGGGAGGGAGAGAGAGAGATAGAGAGAAGAGGAGGAGGGAGAGGGAGTGGAGGAGGAGTAGGAGGAAGAAATGAGGAGAGGGAGAGGTATTCTCCCTCAACCAACATTTTTGTTCCCATAATGTCCCTATACCTGCCACTCCATAAAATTGGATGATTCCACTTTGGGAGGGACATTTGCTTTATTCAGGGTTCACAGATTCCGATCTAACTTAATCTTATCTGGAAATAGGTGCCTAGACACACCCAGAAAACTTTAAATCTTTGAGTATCCTATTGTCCAGTCAGTTGACATATAAAATTAGCCATTACAGAAACTGATTCAAAGCCAATGATTCAGGCGAATCTGCAGGAGTCATTGAGTATATACTAAGCTTAAGAACATGTTAACCTTTCACAATAAAGAGCATGGTATGATAGATTAAATATGGGTTTCTTTAGAAACTGTTCTTCAGGTGAAAGGAAAAGCAAGCTCTTCCCTCTCCATGAGTGACTGAGGAATTAAACCAAACCAGAACAATGAAGGTATGTTCTGATTATATAAGACCTGCTGTAACACTGAGTTCTATAAGTCTAGCACTCAAACAGTGACAGGAAAAGTAATGGTGAGAACAATTTCACTAAAAGCCTGACTATTGAGTTCCGCTCTGCATAGAGGAGAGAACTCAGGAAAATGACTGTGTGGTGCATAACCAACCTTGTCTTTGTCTTCAGAGCAGGTACATACCCACAAGACTGCCTTTGTCTAGCTCTAGCCAACCACTGGACACCAGGCTCAGATGGGGAGTGTATGCGCTCAGAATCTGTGTAGCACATAAGCTCCATTAGGAGCCGAGTTCTAGGAATGAACACGGGGAAGACAACAAGGATGCAGAAGACACTGCAGGAGCAGGAGAGAGTCCTTAAAAGACCTTCAGTTGGGCAGGACGTGGACAGGAAGTAGGTGCAAGGAAGCCCCCTGCATCTCTGCTTTCAGCAAGTCATGTTCAGGCTCCAACAAGTAGTTTTCAGGCACCTACTTTATGCCAAGAGAAGATTCTCTTTCTAACTTGGAACAATGGTTTGAAGCCATTGTCAACAATTAAGTGAGTACCTCAGTCACACTGAGCAGAGGAGTCAGCAAGTGAAGGAAGGCTAAAATGACCATGAGAGGATGAAGAAGCTATTCCTGCTTGAAAAGAAATTTAAAATAGGGTTTTAGAGTGCTTGGGGTGGGCCCGAGTTAGCTAGAGGCACTGACTGGGGATGGGGAGTTGGGGGTGGGGGCTGAGAGCTTCTCTGTATTAAGAGGCACTGGGGGCTTGAACCTTTATATTTAGAGCTGGTTACCTCTCACTACAAGACAGGATGGTGGAATGAGCACTCAGGTCACTCCAGATTTTTAAATTCTGTGCATTTTTGTCTCCAATCCTGCTTTACTTATAACTGTTTGTAGTCTTAAATATACCTAATGTTTAAGAGTGGCAAATCAGGGGTTAAGCAGCTTGAGTCCCAGAAAATGAAAGATAATAATTGTCGGGAGCGCCACCGGGGTCCCCGACAGTGCCGGAAGCAAGTTCCCTTCTACCTCCAAAGCCGGCGGGAATGGATGAAGATTCAGGAATCCGATGCAGTTTTAAAAGGGCTTTACTATAACAGGATCCAATATACAATCCAAGAGCAGGGAAAACCTCCGACTCTGGGTTCCCAGCTAGGCCCCAGCCAGGTATAGGCCAAGATGGCTGCCACCAGGTGTTGAGGCCCAACAGAGAATGGAGAGGACAGAGAAGCAAAACTCCAAGGGAAGCCGAAATGGCAAAAAGGGGAAAAAAGAGATTCTTCTTACAGCTTATTTTATAGCTAGGAATCCTCCCAAACTCCCCAGCCCAGCCCATTGTGGGCTGGACTATCTAGACATGAAAACAGGAAAATAGCTTTATAGAAATGTAGCAACGTCAGGAGGCCTTCTGGCTGTTTACAAGGACCCAGAGATAATTAAAAGCCTCCTAGCAGAGCTGGTAGAAGCTATAAGCTAAATGTAACATCCCCTGGCAGGAAGGATCAAATGCCCTCAGGTAATTTCTCCCAGCACCTCACCTAATATCTTAAGCCAAGATCTGCCTGGAATTGCCTTTATAGGGTAGAGAAGGGGGTTTCTGAGATGGCATGTCTCTGTACCAAAGACTAATACTAATTCCAGTTAAATATTTCTCCAAGACTTCACAAGAGTCTCGTCTACTTCATGGTAGTTTTGTATTTTAGTTGCCTTTGAGTTATCAGGGAGCCATGCTTGCTTGCTTGGAGGCAAACAGCATTTCTCTCTGGTCTAATTACTTAGAGATCCAACGTGGCCAGGCAAATATGCTGGTAAGATCTAGCTAGTCCCACGATGATTGTGGTAGCATGAGAGAATATTTATACAAGCCAGTACAGAATACATGGTCAGATAAGACTGCCACATTCAGACTATCTCCCTATCTATGAAGTGACCTGCAGGAGGCAATCCAGGGCAGATGCAGAAGCCTAGACTTTTAGGTGTCCTGCAACAAATAATCATCAAAGAAATGACTGCTGATTTTAAGGAGGACATAGAGGGAGATAGAGTATGAGCCCAAGCAATGTTCTTTTTGATTCCTTCCCTTCCTTTTTGTTGCTGACATTGCACTGTGATCGAAAGTTAAACACTCCAGTTGCAGTGCTTGCACATGTGGAGTTGCCAGCGATCATGCTCATCTGTTTGTGATGCTCACACACATGATGGCTGTAGTACTGAACAGGGGTTGCTTTGGTCTTTCACACACATGAAATGCCAGGATTATATTCCTGGCTGCAGTGCTTATAATCTTTATAGTTCCCAGGATTGCACACCTTGAGTTGCTTGTAAATTCTTAGAGATCACATAATCTGTCACAGTACTGAGGATCCAAGACAGCAGAGATATAGGCATTGTGGGCAGCATCAGGCATCAAACTCACAGTCTCAGGCTTGCAAAGCCTGCCTGAGCCATCTCCTGGACTTCAATAGTGTATGTTTAAAATCTAAACAAACCCAGTCAAATAAATAGCAATTATAAGTTACTTTATACCAGATAATGCTAAAAGTGATGGTGGAGCAATCACAAAAATCCCACCCATGCCTGCTATGAATGATTTTACAGATTTTTTTTTCAACATTCTGTTCTACCTTGCTTTGGCCAGTGCAAAGCTCCAGAAGTAGTGGTGGGCAGTTCTAAGACAAAAACAAACCTCAAGGAGCCTTGTCCACTTCCTTCTTTCAGAACCCTGTCACCTCTGTGAGAATGCACCCAAGCCCACTGCTAGAGGATGAGAGACTCTGAGGAGGAAAATACAGTTGTCCAGTCTAAGCCATCAGAGATTATCTCACAGCCACCACCCCACTACACGAGAGCCCAAGCAACATCAACAGACCTTTCTGCCTTCACAAAGCCATCTGCAGATAATAGCGAAATCTGCGGAGGCCCTGAGAACCATGCATTTGTGAGGTCAGACAGATGTCTGCAGTTATACCCCCACCACACTTGCTTATTTTTCCCAGTTTTTGGGTGACCGTTGATAACTAAAATCAAAGCTTTATGAAACAGTAGCCTTTCAACAAAGCTACAAAGAATGGGGGTGAATATGACTGGCAGAGAAAATGGGGAGGATTTAGGCCAAAGAAGCAGCATGAACAAAAATCCCATGGAGATAATCCAAGGCCTGTTTGCAGAATGGCAACAACCCAGTTCAATGAAAAAGGTTTTAAATTCTTTTAGAAGGGGGTTGGGAAGATGAAACAACGCCTTCCAAGTTGTTCTTAGGGGCCTGGTGTCATTCCTAGTGATTCTTGGCCAACCAGGCCAAGATTGCAGTGCTAGGACCCAAGGATGTGGTACTGGAAGCTCACTGGGCCATAGTGGTAGTGCTGGTGGTGGTCTGGGGACCTCCAAAGCCACACTTGTTTGTGCTCAGGGATCAGACAGTGCCATTTCTTGAAATGAGGATAACATGACTGGGAGAATGAGCAGGTAAATATAGGAGTTTCTGCAAAGACTCTACCTCTCTTTCTTTCCTTTATTCTTTTCCTTCTTTTCCTACTTTCTTTTTTTTTTTTTTTTGTTTTGTTTCTTGGGCCACATCCAGCAGTGCGCGAGGATTTCTCCTGGTTCTGCATTCAGGACTCCTAGCAGTACTTGGGGGGCCATATTGGATGCCAGGGATTGAATCAGGGTTGGCTGAGTGCAAGGCAAGCGCCCTACCCACTGTACCATCACTCTAGTCCCAGAGACCTTTTCCTTTATTATTTCACTGAAGTTTAGAAGTATTCAACTCACATTTATTGTTATTTGCCAAGTAGTTAAATTTAGGACATGCAGGTGTTAAGGAGATGCTGTCACATTAGATGGACTCAAAAATCTTTGGGGAAGTAGGTGGCATGTGAAATATCAATAAATAGCTAATCCCTTTATGGAAAATGGGAGAAAACAAAAAGCACAGTGTTGACTTCCTCCTATTGATTGTTTTGCGTTCACCAACTCTTCCTGCCTCCCATTTCCCACCATCACCAGCATGCTAGGTGACCTTTCTGTCTAATTACCCAAAAGAAAAATGCTAGAGATGAATTCAGAAGTAAGAGGTTGGGGTGGAGGAGTCCCTATCCCCCAGTGTCTTGTGCAAATAACATCCGAAATTCTATTCTCTTTCTTTGGTTTGGGTGGACGCTTTTAGAAGTGACTTGACATAAGATGGAGAAAGTAAGGCAGAGGGACCAGAGAATGTGGAATATGAAGGGAAGGGGTGAGTTAAGCAAATCATGCCTGCAAATAAGTGTTTGCTTCTGAATCTGTATTATTTGGAGTCCATAACTCTTAAGCACATGCTCCTTTGAATTCTTTCTTTGTTTATGTTTTGTTTTGTTGTTTTGGGCCACTACCTGGTAAAACTCAGGACTTAACTCCTGCATCTGTGCTCAGGGGGACCATGTGGGACACTCAGGAATGAATCAAACCCAGGTTGAACACATACAAGGCAAGTGTTCTGCCTACTGTACTTCTGGCTCTCATTCCTGGGAATCGTTTTTTTAAATATCTTAACCCAGATGCTTCTCCCAAGGAGCACTGAGTAATTAGATCCAGTTCTCTTGTTCAACTACAGACTGTTTCCCACCTGGCTGGTGCAGACAGAGCCTTTTGCATAAACAATGTTAAAAGAGAATAAGGATGTTTCAGAGATATTGCTGCCTAGTCAAGTGTCACATGCCACTTTCTGCAACGAGCCCAGAGAAAATAACATTAATTTCCTCTCTTATTACTTTATTTGCATCTGCCGCCTTAGGTGCCTAATAAAAACTACTTTACTGCCCTGGATTATTTCCTGACTTAGTGACTATTTTATTTCACTATTATGGGGCTTGATAAGAGGTGAGGGGGAGTGACACGGGAGCAGTTCGATTTGATGATAAGATTTCTCATTTGCATTTTGGGCATGAGACAGAGCAGCTCAGCTTCATCTCACGGCCCTCCAGCCAGGGGCCACATGGGTGGGCGATAGTTCAGAGTTCTTGATGTGAGTGTGCCAGGGGCATTGTCATTGGCTCAAGGGAAACAACTCAGGGAAAAAGAACCTGTAGTGGGTGTTGAGAGATCAAAGTGCTACCGGGAGCAGGTGAAGGGGACTTAGAAAAGAATTATGTTGGCGTTAAGGAATTTGAGGCTTGTTTTGTATAGATTGGAGATGACCATTTTCCTTGGAGCCCCACCAAGAGTCTCAGAGCTAGATGGGTCCCAGGGACCAAAGGGAAAATCCGAGGCCTACGAAAAAGAAGTATTTGCCCCACACATTTTCTTGCCTCATAGTTCAGAGTGCCACACAGTGAGAGCTTTACTCAGTCATTATGGCTTAGTTTTAGGAGGTTTAGAGCTATTTTTTCAACTGTCCCTCACCACACTCACACCCACCAAGCCCCACTAGTCCCAGATCTCTGAGCACTGAACTTATCATCTCTTTCATGCCACCCAAAGCAGACCATCTCAGGCACTCTCCCATACTGATGTGCTCCTCCCAAAGGGCTGCCCAGGCCACATGCTGTTATACTTAAACCCAAAGATTGGTTGAACCGTTTCCAATTCTGTTCCTTTTTTTCTCAGCAGATTACCTGCTGATGAGAAGAGAAGCAGCATCTTTATCTTTCCTGTGCTGGGTCTTTCTTTAGACTACCAATTACAGGAGGGTTGTGAGCCATAATTTCTCCATTAGACTCAGGATCCCAGCTTCTGGCTCCTGAGATCTAAAATTCCAGTCCTCATGTGAGAGATTGTAAAATAAACAACAACAACAACAAAAAAAAACAGAATTTAAGTCCTGTTAAACTAGACTCTTCTCTCATCTACAGAAAGGACAGGTCCACAATACAGATTTCAATATTTCATTGTTTTTTTTTCATCAGGGACAAGGGAGCAACTATATCCTATCCCTCCCCCACCATTTTTTAAAATAAATGATCGAGTGGTTTGGTCTGTGGAGGACAGATGCATACATGTTACAAGCAACCTAGTATGATTGTTTTAGAAGTAGTGTCAGGAACAGAGAATAGAGTCTCTACCTTCTCGCCATTGTCTCTACCTTCTCATCCATGTCTCTTTGACAAATGCCTTGTCTCCAATTTCCCTGGGCAGGAATATCAGTTTTCATGTCTCAGCTTGCACTCCTGGATTTAAATCCTCGATTTATTTTTACTCCTGTCCACGGTGCCAGTGGGAGAGTTCAGGCATGTTTTCATATGCACTGAGATGTCAGGGAAATTAAAGAAGAGGCAGATTTTTCCTATCAGTCAGTTAAAGACTAATTACAACTGTGCTTTCCAGAAAATCAGTGATTGGAGGCTAATTTTCAGTTATGAAACAGAAACGGAGGTTAATGAGGCTAATTGTGTTTACCAGCATTTTCGAACAAAAGAGAAGAAGCCAACTCAATTTTGAAGAGAATCCTTTGTCAGGAACAAATTGGGGAAATTGCTACAGTTGTATCAGCGGTTCCTAAAACTGCTTAGCCCCATACTTGGGAAGGAACAGTGTCAAATACTACAGGCTTGCAGTCCAGGAAACCAAGACTTCAGAAAATGGAGTCTTTCCTGATCCATAGGGCTTCTCAGTGTAACAGTGATGGCTGCAATCATGAACTCAGTGCAACAGGGAGACAGAGAAGCCACCAGCCTCTGTTCTGTGCAAAGGGGAGAGGGAGATAGAATTGTCATTGAGGGATGACTTGTAAACGAAAAGCTGACTTTCCTAACTTCATGCTGTAAAGGCAAGTGACACAGGTAAGGGCAGCCTTGAAAGAACTTCATATCCAGCTCGATCAATTGTGGTTGTGAAGTCCTAATGGGAGGTGACTATGTCTTGACCACTTCCTGTTTGCAACTGCCCAAGAGTGACTGAGCATATTTTCTAACAATTCTGTGAAACAAGAATTCTCAGCTAGGGGGGCCAGAGGGATAGTATAGTGGGTAGGGCATTTGCATTGCATGCAGCCTACCTGGGTTCAGTTCCCAGCATCCCAAAGGGTACTCTCCCAGGAGTAACCCCTGAGCATTTCTGTGTGTAACCCAAAGAAAGCTCGTTTACCTAGAAGTGGAGTATTCGGGGGGCCAGGAACAATTCACCATGTTGCAGTACAACCACTGACTGAATACCAAGCTCATGGCACAAAAAGAAAAATGCTTCTATGATACTGTATTGTTTCCGTCTGGAGCGGAGGACAGCAGGGACTGACTTTATTTCCCACAAGGGATCTGCCCACCTGTTCTGCAGGTCTCCCCCTCCCCCCCAACCCCCAGTCAGACTAAACCATATGGCAGAGTTAGCAGTGCTCTGGAAGGGATCTCTCTGTGGCTACCAACCTCAGATTACTTTTGTTCTAAATTTAGGCTTCAAGGTTATAATATTTCTAAAAGACCTCACAGAGAGTCTCAAGTGTGACCCTAGAAAGTGGTGGAAGAGCTTTCAAGAGGACATTTCAAAATGTGTCACATTTCCTCATATGATTCTGAACAGTAACCACCCTTTATTTTTTAAATTTAATTTTTTTCAAAAAGTACTTCTTTTTAAAAATAACAGTTTACTTTTTTGTTTTAAAATTTAGGCACAATGATTTACAAAACTGTCAAATTTCAGGCATACAGGGGCCGGAGCGATAGCCCAATGGGTAGGGCGTTTGCCTTGCATACGGCTGGCCTGTGCTGGCCTAGGTTCGATCCCCGGCATCCCATATGGTCCCCCCGAGCTCCGCCAGGAGTAATTCCTGAGTACAGAGCCAGGAGAAACCCTTGAGCATTGCTGGGTGTGAACCCCCTTCCCCAAAAAAAAGCAAAAAAAAAATTCAGGCATACAAAATTCTACCTCTACTCCAACACCAATGTCAGCATGCCTCCACCAGTGATCCCAGGTTCTGTATATCTCCCCATGTTCTCTGTCAACATCCCCTGCTGACTCACATATTTCTGTTTGTTTTGGGCCAAAGTTTGTGATTCTCAGGGTTTACTCTCAGCTCTACACTCAGGAATCACTCCTGGTGGTGCTAACAGGACTATAGGAGATGTGGGGATTGAACCCAGGTCAGCTATGTGAAAAAACAAGCACACTACCCCTGAATTATCACTCTGGTCCTTAAAATGCACATTTTTAATATTGGCTGTTGTAATTAGGTAAGCCCTCTTCTAAAGGACATCTTTGGTTCTTAGATCTTCAACTGAAGTAGCTATTAATTGACAGTGATCATGATGATGATGATGGTGATGTGCCCTTGGTGAAGCCAGGGTAATGGAACATATGCTATGCGCCTGAGGAATCTAAGAAAATAAGATACCGGACACATGCTGAAGGACTCTCTGCCAGGGCCACCAAACCTGCCTATCTCTGACAAAATTGGGAAAGAAATAACCTGAATTTTGAAAAGGTAGTCATGTTTCATTTCATCCCTGTGACAGTGCAGAACATAAAAAGTACAGAAAATAACCAGAAATCAAATTTCTCCACCCTCATCAAGACTCAGTTCAACACTGTATGACAAACCTGATCATGAACAGCTTTGTAATGGTCTATCTCACGGTGATTCAACTAAAAAAGAAAAACTCAGTTCAAATGAGAGACCAAAAGAGACTCTCGTCTCTCATTTCTCATCAGCCTCATTTTCCTTGAGGTTCCCAAAGCACAGAGCTTCACATTGACATACTGCTTATTTCACCATATTTTGTTGCTATATTTGTCTATGTCAGTAATTTCTCCCTTAAACTGTAAGTGCTTAAAATCAGAGACTCTAACCTGCCTTTATAATACTCATATCCCACGAACTCAAAATAAAAAAGATACTAAAATATTTATTCAAATTAAAATGAAGGCATTTGATTTTCCTATGGGTCATTGGGAAAATATAGTTGTGAAAAATAAGCTAGAACACACAAGATCCAAAAGCATGACAATTTAGGTAAAGGGAAAAGTAGACTCTTCTAAGAAATAGTTTCTTAGTTTGAGCAAGTAGAAAGTAACAAACTGTGGATGAATGGCAGGGCCAGGACAGTGATGAAAATGGAAGATCTGATGATAGATGAAGAAAAGTTGGGACAGACCTTAGAGATTTTGGAAAATCTAGTTAAAGTATAAGAAGCTTAAGTTTGCCAAAATTCAATTCATTGATCTCTCAGATCTTTCTGAAATGCATGAAGGTATTCCTGGGATGGGCTTCTGTGAGCTCAAAAACACACATACTGTTGGGAGCTGGAAAGTCTGGAGTTGGAGAAAGTTAGTGAAATAGGGAGCTAAGATTAGTCACAAAGATTTAGAATTAACCCTTAGACAGGAAAGTGCTTTATAAAAATTAGGACAAGAAACATGTAGTGTGGGGTACCGGGATGAGTCAGTATGTACAAGATAGCTTCATTACTCTAATTTCTCAGACTGGAATATTAATGTGGACTTGGCTCTCAAGAGATTAGTAGGAGTCAGAGAGATAGCACAGTGGGTAGTGTACTTGCCTTGAATGCCAGAGATTGAACCCAGTGGGCACCCTGGTTTCAATCCCTGGCATTTATATGGTCCCTTAAATCTGTCAGTAGTAATTCTTGAGTGAAGAGTCAGGAGTGAGCCCTGACTACCACCAGGTGTGGGCCAAACCAACCGCTTTTGCCCCACTTTCCCCCAAAAAGGGTGAGTATTCACACCAGAGTCAACAGGACCAAGCAATCATTTTCTTGTGATTGTGGTGGATTTTCAGATAACCCAACTCACGGATTTCCTGTGGGATCTACAGCCTCTGTTCCTGAGAAAATGACCCATGAACTCTCCAGCTTGCAAAGACTACACAATCATCTCAGAACTGTAGGGTCTGTTCCTTCTACTGTGGCCACAGGCCTGAGTGTGAACTTGTCTATTCATGCGCAAAAGCCTTTGGTCACAATAGGGCTTTGAGGTCATTTGAATTCCAACATTCTACTCAGCCATCTCCAGAGCTCTCCAAATGGGAGGTTTCCAGTGGGCACAGAGGCTCAGCTCATTCACATTTTCTGTCCATGAGATAAGGGCATCTTGTTTTGGAGTAGAAAACTAGTACAGAGTGACACCCAGATTTCACCATGTCCATGCATAGAAGCATGATTGTTTGCAAAATTATTACAAAAAGATGAATTCTTGTTATTTTATTGTGGGAGGAGGAGGTGAGCTGATGGAGGAATAAGCTGCTGGCGGTTGATACAACAAACATACAGCCTATTGATTCTAATATTTATCAATCCAACATTCTAGAAGACTCTGAAACCTCCATCCATCTTTAGAATTAGACCTAAAAATATTCTGAAGGTCAAAAGAGAAGCTCTAGCATTTCCAGAACAGATTCAGCCCTTATGCTCTGGGCTTCTGCAGCCTTGACTCGAGTCCCTGTCACTTTACACCACCTGTCATTCTCTATACATGCCGGGTGCTGTCCTGCTTTGTTCACTCTGCCTGGACTGCAGTCTTTTACCCGCTGCTAAGTGCCAGAAGTGTATGACATTCTCTGAGGCCTGGCTCAAATACTGTCTCTTTGGGGGGAGGTACAGTGCTGGACATACCCTCCCCAGCTTGCAGCAGGACACGCAGTACATCCAGGCTTAACCTGCTCTGTCCTGTTGTAGAGCAATTAACGTTTTTGATGAGTGAGATCCCTACTCAGTGAATTTTATGTAAAGGCATGGGCTTTATCTGACTCTAGTTCACAATGGCTCAAAATAGGTCAAGAAATAATCTTCACTAAATGAATGACTGAATAAGTATGTGAGTTAAACAAGATTTTTATCCATTTTTTGGGGGTGTTACACACCAGGCAATGCTCAGGCATTATTCCTGGCTCTACACTCAGGAAATATTCCTGGTGGTGCTCAGGGGACCATATGGGATGTCAGGGATCAAACCCAGGTTGGTCGTGCAAGGCAAATGCCCTACCCACTGTGCTATCGCCTCCAACCCCAACAATAATATTTTTAGAAAGCAAAGAGGGGTAATACAATGGGTAAAGTGCTGGCCTTGCATGTGACTAGACCTGCTTCAATCCCCGGCATCCCATACGGTCCTCCAAACACTACTTAGAATGATTACTGAGTGTAGAGGTAGGAGTAACCTCTGAGAATTGCCAAGAGTGTCCCCAAAACAAAAAAGAATCAAAACAACAACAACAACAACAACAAAAAGAGCATTCTATTTCCACCAGAGTAAATCCTTCCTAAACAGGACAGGGTGCCATACACTCTTGAGATGCCTAACATATTCTCAGAATAAATTACCTGAATTTAGTTTTAAAGGAATCTGGTAACTGATAAGACAGAAAGGACCTGGGAAGAGATGAAGAGTTCCGGGGATCTCTAATTACCTCACAGGGGAACACAAGGAGAAAATTTGTTGCCTTAACAGAATGAATTTTCTCTGTCTCTCTGTCTCTCTGTCTCTCTCTCTCTGTCTCTCTCTCTCCTGCTCTCTCTCTTTTTCTTTTCCCTTTTTGGCATTATGGTTTGTACTACAGGTAATGAAATGGTATCATATTTGTCCTTTTACCTCCTTTCAGCACTCAGTTCTTGTCCGAATGATCATTTCCAACTATCACTGTCATAGTGGTCCCTTCTCTATTCTAACTGTCCTCCCCAGCAACCTCCACTTGAGGCAAGCGCCCAACCATGGACCAGTACTCCTGGCCCTGTTTCTACTGGGAAAATGGAATCCTCTTTTGCTGTGTGTATGTGTGTCCTTACTTGTGTGAGGACAAAATATAGACTTGGTGGGTGGGGAGGAAGGACATGAATTAGGTGTGGATAGCGCACAAAGAATGAAAATGAATAAAAACAGTTAAAAGTGGACTATCCACAAATAGAGAAAATATTTAATAAATATTTAAAATAAACACAAAAAGTGCCAAATTAAAGGAAATTCTCAGATTTCTATAATTTTACCCATAGTGTTTTTTTTTAGTATTTTATTATACCACTGTGAGATATACAATTACAAAGATGTTCATATTTGGGTTTCAGTCATACAGTATTCTAGCACCCAACCCTCCACCAGTGCCCATCTCCCACCACCAACATCCCCGATTCCCTCCCCTCTCCCCCAGCCCGCATCCATGGCAGGTTGTTTATTTCTTTCCCTTTCTCTCTATCTCTTTCTCTTTTCCTTCCCTTCCAGATTGTGGATTACAGTACATATATTAAAGGGTAGTCATGTGTATCTTTTTGCCTGTATTTAATGCTCAGTTCTAGGTTGGTATTAGCACTTTCGACAATTGTTAGCACACGGTTCCATTTTCTGTCTTACCTAGCCTCTGACTCCTACATGTTTGTGATAATTTCCACCTTTGACAAGACCTCCTGATACATGTTTCACTTGACCTTGGATCACTGTCTGTCTTCCCGTTCATCATCGATTTGCTCGAGCGGGCACCAGTAACATCTCCATATGTCCTGTCTCATGTTAGTAGAGCCCAAGGGCATCTGCTTGTTTCAGGAACATAAGAGCCTCAAACCATTCCATCAGGTCATGGGAATGAGGTCTATAATTGTTACTGGTATTTGGCATATCAAATACGACACAGTTTGATATCATAATATGTACATATATATTTATGTCATGCAAATAAATGCAGTCATTCTATCTCTGTCTCTCTCCTTCTGGCTAATTTCACTCAACATGATCTTCTCCATGTCCATCCATTTATAGGCAAATTTCATAACTTCATTTTTCCTAACAGCTGCATTGTATTCCATTGTGTAGATAGACCAAAGCTTCTTTATCCAGTCATCAATTCTTGGGCACTCTGGTGTTTTCCAGATTCTGGCTATTGTGAATAATGCTGCTAAGAACATAAAAGTAGGGATGGTGTTTCTGCTGTGTATTTTTGGCTTCCCAGAGTATATTCTAAGGAGTGGTATGGCTAGATCAAATGTTACCCATAGTTTTTATAAAATAAAAATAAGTGCTTATCATTGTAAGAGAAAACATTTTTTTTTTCACTCTACACTGTCAGCTTTATTTCTTCAATTTTCCAAAAAGTTGAAGTTTTAGCTACTGGTTAGAAGCGAGGAAAATCCCTGGCCTAGTTTGTTTGAGTTTGTCTTTCCCAGCTACTAAAGAGATGAATTTGCTACACTGACCATAGTCTGACTTTTCAACAAACAGAAAACACAAAGGGTTGATCGCCGTATCGGGAAAAGTGAGTATAATGAGTTCGTATTCCCAGACCCTTTGCCTTTCGTAGAAAATCTATTTTAAAATATTCTTTACTTGTCACTTGTCATCCAATTGATCATCGATTTGCTTGAGCGGGCACCAGTAATATCTCCATACATCCTGTGACATGCTAGTAGAGCCCAAGGGCATCTGCCTGCTCCAAACATAAAGAGCCTCAAACCATTCCATTAGGTCATGGGAATGAGGTCTATATTGTTATGGTATTTGGCATATCAAATACGACAGGGGTAGCTTGCCAGGCTCTCTCAAATGCAAATGTATAATTAGAATTTTATTTTAAAAATTAGCCATCTCAAGGCTGGAATGATAGTGGGTAAGTTTCTTGTCTTGCATATGACTGAGTCAGGTTTGATTCCTAGTACCATATATGGCTCCCAGAGACCTGCCAGAAGTGATCCATGAGCACAGAGTTCGGACACCATTGAGTGTAGTCCCACACCTCTCCCACCATCAAATAAAATAAATTTAAAATGTCAGGTCAGGAGTTAGTACAGAGGTTAAGGTGTTTGCTCTTCATATGCCTAAACGTAGTTCAATTCCTGGCACAGTAAAAGGTCCCAAGAGCATGAATATGGGTCACTTTTTTTTTTTTTTGCTTTTTGGGTCACACTCGGTGATGCTCAGGGGTTTCTCCTGGCTCTGCACTCAGGAATTACTACTGGCAGTGCTCGGGGACCATATGGGATGCTGGGGATCGAACCCAGGCTGGCATGGGCCAGTCAGTGCAAGGCAAATGCCCTACCCACTGGACTATCGCTCCAGCCCAATATGGGTCACTTATAAGCAGAGTAAGGAATAACGCTGAGTGCTATTGGCTATGGCCCCAAACCAAAAACAAACAAAAATTAGGTTTTATTGTTTATCTCACTAAAATATGTAGTTTAGTCAAATAAGAGTATAGAAAAGTCAAAGATGGCATGGAGAATTTGAAACAGGTCTACTAACAAAACTAGTCAGAAAACAAAAGGTTATATTGCTGATTTCTTCTTTAAGTATCCCCCAAATGTGATCATGAATTTTTTTCCCTAATTTTTTTTGATAGTTGCTTAAGTCTCAAATTATCTGTGTATGCATTGCTGTAGGTTAAAACATATTGTTTCTCAAAATGAAATGGTTTAAAAAGGCATTTTATAATGTTCTCTAAAGGTAGGCACAAGAGGGGTGGACACCATGTTTTGTTGGAAGAATGCTTCAAGTTTAATTCAATGACGATTCAAAGTAACTCAAAAGATCATCTAATAGAAGCTTTCACTGAGTGATTGAATCCTAGCCCAAGTGGGCATCAGCCTCTTCTTGGTTATTCTAGAAATACAAGGACAGGACAGACATCTCATTCATTTCCTGAAAGTTATTATTGTTGAAAATTCTGAGTACAATCTGACTCTTTGAAATTCAGTCCTAGTTCTGCATACTGGAGCTACATAAAAGTCTCCTCTTTAACATGTCAGCTTTCTCCATCCCCTTCAACTTCTACTAGAATGAAAGCTTCTAGGAGTGTTCAACTAAAGAAGCCCTGTCCTACCTGCATGATAATATCCTATGTCAGAAAAATGGGGCAAGTTAATGGTCAGTACCCACAAGCCTTTGAGAACCTCAAGATTTTCTGCCCAATCTGGTAACCATTAGTCAACTATATTTACTAGTTAGTAAGAAGAGAAAATTTCTGTCCAGGTATTCCTGTGAGCCTTCCTAAATATTTTGCACTGTGATACTCATCGAGAAGAGAATATGACATCCTAAGAAATCAAGCATGTTCATCTAGCCTGCAATGTATTTCTTAGACTCACAAGGAAGGGTCTTTGGGGAGAATGACTCAGCACAGGGACCCAGTTAGGAAGCTGCAAAAGTTCTTTGATGGTTAAAAACTCAGTAAAATCTCATCACTGTGACAACGTGGATGCACAACATGGAAGAGATTATGCTAAGTGAAATAAATCAGAAAGAGAAAATCAAATTTCATTCATTTGTGGAGTTTAAAAGGAACAAAAATTGAACAAACAAAGCAGAAATAGACACTTAGGGCTCAATAGCTGGTAGTTATCAGAAAGGCGTGCAGGGAGTGAGTGATGGTTGGCAATGGGCGATGACTGGATGCTGGTGGTCATGGTGTGATGGAGGCAGTTTTCAGCGGTGAAAAGTTGTTTACCTGAAACCAATATTGGTTTCAGGTAATTGCAGATCAATATTGTTCCTTATGCCAAAAATGACAAATAAACACTATATACATTAGGAATCCCATTTGTGGGCTATTACAATGCCATGAATTATAAGTTCTTATTGTAAAGGAACCCCAACACTGAAATTTGTTTCTTCACTGCTTTTGTTATTCCCGTTTTAGGGAGCTACCAATTCCAAATCCAAATTGTCTCATTTACTGGAGACAATACCACTTCACCCTAACATATTGCGCAACTGTTCTCCTTAGGCCTTTTAGTCTAGCCATGTTATTCCAAAATCTCAGGGTAACTATCTTGTGTTTCCTACACCTGTGTTAAAATATCAGCTATGTGATTTATGTTTGTGCACTTAATTTCTTGACTTTTTGGGATAAATGAATATTCAAATTGCCTATGAACAATTACAAAACATGTCAAACATACAATAAAGACTAGTCAAGTATGAAATAGCACAGAGGAAAGTGATTCAAAGCAGACAAACTGACCTAGAATATTTGTCAATCTTCTGTATCACTAAGTTTTACTAATGACTGTATTTGTTTCCTCTTGTCAAGGTTGATCTGCCATTTATGTAATTCATTGATCTACAGACATAAATTAATTACAGAACTCAACAACTTCTGTCAAGTGAGATACTTAGTTTGAAAACAGATTTTTTTTTTGTCATTGCAGGTCTTTTTCCAATGTCATCTAAAATTAAAATTTGGGAAATAAAACTACCAAAAAAAGAAAAGGACAGAACAATTTAACTATGCAAATGAATATAGGCTTGTCAAAGGAATTTTAAAACATATTTTATATTCCACATGCAGATCACATGTATTACACATTCTTTTGTGTGCGCGTAAATATTTACTATTGCCTAATATTCATTCTCTTTATGCTGTTTAAAAGACTAGGTCCAGAAAAACAGAATATACTGGAATATGAGAGTGTAGCTAATACTTGATATAAAACATGTCAACATTCCATTAGAAAAAAAAAGTTAAAGCTTATCATCCGTGACTTATAATAAGTTAAAAAGCAGGAGAATATATTTGAAAACTGAGCAAGACAAGCACAATCATATCTCTGTACACATGGAGTGACATCATACTTGTGTATGTGGAGCTGTGGGCAGCTGGGAAAGGCTCCTTACACATGGAACAGAAATAACTCTGTTGCCCATTACTTGAGGATTTCAGTCGATCTTGGTGAAGCCTGATAGGCATAATAAACAGACACAAAGGTGACAAAGGCTTAAACATTTTAAAATTATTTTATTAAAAATATACACAAGATCACATAAGAAAATAAACTGCCTGAAAGGGGGAGAACATCTGAAGTGGTAATATGGTTAATGTGAGCACATGATCCTGCCCCTGGGACCTGCACAGTGACCAGACCCTTATTGTTGGCTTCACTTTCAGAGTTCGGGGAAGGTGTGACCCAATGACTGACCCCACATGAATGAGGGGGCCACATTGTTCAGTGGCAGTAAAACCACTTCATGTTTCTGCCTGTTGTGCTCTGAGACCCTCAGCAACTGGAGGATAGTGGTCTCTGGGTGCAGCGTTCTGTCTACTCACTGCCCCTATTGACTTGGGTATGATTCTGACCAGGAGACAGAGTGTGCATAGAGAAAGATCAGACTAGTATGTGTGAACTGTTCCTTACCCACTTCAGATATTTTGAAGAAGCGACCCACGGGTGAGAAGTGCTGACTTTCTGGACTTTTTCAGAGCTTGATGATGCCAGCACAGTCAGTGAGTCTGATTCTGGTCCAGAACTTGTGGGATGAGCCGTGCTCCTCTTGTGATGAGGGGTCATGTCCATGCTAGGAGGCTGATGGGAAAGCATATGTCTCCTAGACCATACTGCTCACTTTTGAGCCCACTGTCTTGATCTCTCCTGTCTAGGAGACTGAGTCAGGCCAATTGCCCATCCAGGGTCAGTAGGGGATAGCTGCCTGAACATATCTTCCCACCAAGATCTGTGGCCTATTTCTGGCTCTCCACGTATTTTCCAAATCTTGCCCAGTGGGTGCTGCCCAAATGGGAGTGTATGTTTGTGTTTCTGTACTTCAAGGACAGGATCAGTTGGGTTTCTGCTATATGGTTATAAGAATGAAAACCCTTCATAGTCTGCTTCTTCCTGTTCTTAGAATAGACAGTCCCTGTCTTCAACCTTCGACCCAGAACCATCGCAACATGTAAACTCCCCATAGTAGTAGTGAACACTTTTCTCCAAAACCTTTTTTGGCTGATATACCTTTTAGCTGATTCGTTACAGCATCAAGAAAGGATGAGAGAGGATTGGAGTGCCTGAAACTTCTTGTTTCCTGGGAAGAAGTGGACATTAGCTTTGTTTGGGGAAGTTCCCAGAGATTGAACTTTCATAACTGGTTTCTCCCAGTGGGCATCCCCAGGAAGTGCTTGTCCAGGCAAATGTTTGTAGGACAGCTGCAAAGGGATGTCCCTGCTGGCAGCAATCTAGGAAGACCTACCTCAGCAATCTATAGGCTGGATTGCTCTGGTTTAGATATTCTCCTACAATCCATGATTCAGTCCTTGCTCAAAGTTGAAGATCACCTTGGATTTGGTTACGGAATGCCCTGTGAATCTCCTGTCTGCTCTGAAATTCTAGTGGTGATGCTCAGGTCACATAACTGCTTTTTAGGTCAGATTCCTACTGACAGGGAGTCTCCCGTTCCTAACTTCATAAGAACCACCTTCAGCAATATAGACCAGGCAGTCACTGGAATAGAGATTTCTCAGCAGTGATATAACACATTTTTAATGTTTCTTAAACAGTTTATTGGTATAACTTGCTCAAACTAAGAGACCATTTCCCTTTAGTTGGGTATATTAACCAGATAAGGAATGCAATGTACTATCTCAAAAATAAATCTGGCTTCTCATCTGTTTTTAAAATCTCAAATCCACTTTTCTTTTACTCATAAGACAAGGGAAATAAGTGCCATCTGGTTATTTATCTTTTTTTGGTAATTTTATTTTATTTTTTTTTTTTTTTTTTTTTTTTTTTTTGGGTCACACCCGGCAATGCTCAGGGGTTTTTCCTGGCTCTGCACTCAGGACTCACTCCTGGCGGTGCTCGAGGGACCATATGGGATGCCGGGATCGAACCCGGGGCCGGCATGGGCCGGCCGCGTGCAAGGCAAACGCCCTACCCGCTGGGCTATCTCTCCGGCCCCTGGTAATTTTATTTTATTAAGAATTTCCCTTTGAGGTGTTGCTGATGAACATTGTAGTATAAATTTAAAGTGTGCAGAATGATTTGACTTACATATATTATAAAATGATTATAGTACTATTTTGTTAGAATCCATCATCCCATACAGAAGCAGTAAAAAAGAAAATTTATTAATTGCTTTTAATTTAATATTTGCAAAAGCTGTATGGTCATCAAGTAACAACTCAGGAGACAAAGATTAACATTGGGGCTTCTTAAGTGTTATCACCTTATTCTAGTCCCATTGCCCCCAAAAAATCTGATCTTTAGGCAGGTTTCAGTGATCGCAATATTAACATAATCCCACTATTGAGTTTCTAGCGTGAAAGACGGAGAACTTTGCTATTTACACTGTCCCCTTCTTCTTTGCTGTAAATTTGATAGTAAATTTCTGACATTAATTTCTGATGTTGCTCTGATGTTCTGATGTTCTATTTCTTTCATGTTTTTAATAGCTCACTTTTTTTGCTATTGGGGTTTGGCTCACATTCCACAGCACTCAGGGCTTACTGCTGACTCTGTGCTCAGATATTACTCCTGCTAGGCATCCAGGGGGCGTATGTGCTGTCAGAATCCAAACAAGGGTCAGTTGTGTGCAAAAGCAGTAACTTCACCCACCGTTCTTTCTCCCTGGCCTAAGCACTCACTTCAAGAACTTTATTTTTTCTGTACTTTAGTGTCAGTGTAGAACCGAGAGACTCCTGCATGAGAACCATATGCTTTATCACCGAGCTCTACCCCATCTCATCTACTACTTTTCATCCCTTGGACTTTCACTATATATTTTTTGCCATCCTAATAGCAAGGTGGCGATATTTGTGAATTTTTTTTTACCCATTGTTTTACCTACCCTCTACACCTTCATTTTTTTTTGTAATTTTATTTTATTAAGAATTTCCCTTTGAGGTGCTGCTCTCCTTCAGTCACCAACGTCAGCGTTCTTCAACTTTTTCACACCTATAGATGAACACCCGTCATTTATACTAGCCACAGATCAGCAATTATTGTGGTTTGTTGGTGATGGATCAGTAGTTTTCAACCTGTCTACAACTGTAGACTAGCACCAGTCCATGGAATGGTGAATCAAAGTCACACACATGTAAAGCTAATGTACTTTCTTTGAAAATTGATGGAAAGTGTAAAAAAAAAAACATGAAAAAACCTGTTCTACTTATTAACTATATCACTGTATCACTGTCTTCCCACATATCATTGATTTGCTCGAGCGGCCCCTGTAACATCTCAATACATCCTACACATGAGAGATAGCCCAAGGGCATCATCCTGCTCCAGGACCATAAAAAGCCTCAAACCATTCCATCAGGTCATGGGAATGAGGTATATAATTGTGACTGGTATTTGGCATGTCAAATACGACACGGGTAGCTTGCCAGGCTCTGCTGTGCGGGTGGGATACTCTAGTAGTCACCTCAAAACTAGAGCAATTATTGATGAACCGAGTGGCCACAAATCGCTTCTTGGCCTTTTGGCTAAGATCAAGTGTAGTGCATTAAATATATCTAAAATTCATTTACTGCTGTATTGAACAGAATGTTTGTTTACATATCTTCTTCTTCTTCTTCTTCTTCTTCTTCTTCTTCTTCTTCTTCTTCTTCTTCTTCTTCTTCTTCTTCTTCTTCTTCTTCTTCTCCTTCTCCTTCTCCTTCTCCTTCTTCTCCTTCTTCTCCTTCTTCTCCTTCTTCTCCATCTTCTTCTCCATCTTTTTCTCCTTCTTCTCCTTATCCTTCTCCTCCTTCTTCTCCTTCTTCTCCTTCTTCTCCTTCTCCTTCTCCTTCTCTCCTCCTCCTTCTTCTTCTTGATCCCTGAGTCAGTGGTAGACAAAGCTCAAGTATCAAAGTCAAAAAACTTTATTTGTGATATTGGTGGTGGGAAATGTACTCTGGTGGAGAGACCTGTGTTGGAACATTGTATGAGAGAAACCCATTCATGAACAACTCTAACTGTGTATCTCATGATGATTTAAATAAAATTTTTTAAAAAATAATAAAACAACAACTTTGTTTTCTGTAACACTCAGTGACATAAAATGTAGCAATGTTTTGCCTTACAGTGTAACTATATTTTACATTCTCTTTTGTTTATTTTTCTTCTAACTTCTCTCTCTCTCTCTCTCTCTCTCTCTTTCTCATTACTTGACCACCTCTTTCTTTGTGTTACTTTGATAGTATAACCATGCTAGTCCTGAGAGGTCCATTTTCTGAGACTTTAATTTATGTCTAAGGGGTTCTATTCTATCACTTCCCTTGAATGAGCATAAAATACTAAATAGGATGTTTCCCTCAAAACCTTGAAGTTGCTAGTCTAATTTTTAGCACCCACTGTTTCAGAAAAGGTTTAAAATAGTCTATGTTTTTTTTTTTTTGGTAGTTTAGAGGATTAATTTCTGAAAGGTTCTGGTTTCTTTTCTTCATCACTCGTGTTCTGAATTCACAAGATTTTCTAATTCAGGGCCTGTCTTCAGTAGTTAGTATCATTACTTGGTTAGTCCTTCTAATTAGAACATTTAAGTATTTTTGCTTTGGAAAATTATCTTTTCTCCTATTGTTCTGCTTCACTTTCATCTTCTAGTTCTCTCTAAGAAACTATAATCTCAAAGGAGTTCTTAGATCTTAGATCTGTTCTTTATCTCATTTCTTACATAGCTTGGTGATTCCTCCCATGCTTGCCTTTCTCTTCTGCTTTATCAGACATGTCTTAAATTTATTCCTTTTAAAATATTTTCTTACTTTGAAAATTGTTACTTTTTTCTCATTTGGTATTTAGGTCATACCTGGTAGTTCCCACAGGCTCCGTGTCAGGGGCTACGTGGTACTAACAATCTAACTCAGGCCCCTGCATGCAAAGCATGTACTCCAGACCTCTGAACTATCTCTCTGGATAAGTCAATTTGTGTTTAATTATAAAAGGGATCTCTTTTTTATTTTCCTTTTCTCTGAGTCTTGTTTTTTTTCAAACTTTCAAATAGCATTCAATTTCTTGTTTGGGTTAATAAGTATACACTTTTATCTTTTTGACTTAATTCCTTGGAAAGGTTTTAACAATACTCTTTTATTTTCATAAAATACTTTTTTTTATTTTGGATTATTTGGCTTATCATAATACGCATTATTTGCTTTCTGCTTTCTGGGTGCCACAACAACTAGTTGTATGGAAGACTAGGTCATAGAAATAATATTCCTTAGTGAGAATGAGAGTAAAGCCAGGCCTTTTTCAGAAAATTACACAGTTCAAATTTGCAAGGATTTCTATTCATTGGCAATGAGAAGTCTATACAATTACAATTTATGTGTAATTAAATTAAGATTCCTCAATGAACAAATATTTTGTTTAAGAAACTGTACAGTGGGATAGAGTCTTGAGTGGATTCAGAACACAGTACAAAAAATATTTGTATTGCATTTAAATCAAAGCCAGTTCCATGACGTACTCTGACAAGTCTAAGCACCACTTCTTTCTGTAGCTCTTTCCCAATCAATGAGTTCTTAATTTCTCTGCTACTAGTGATATCAGTCAACTATCAACTACTCTATTAATTATCAACTACTGAATTTAAGAAAACAGTATAGATTAGTGGGTTTTGTTAACTCTCGCTTATTTGTTTATTTGTTTGTTTGTTTGTTTTGGCACATATCCAGCTATAATCATGGCTTATTCCTGACTCTGTTTTCTGGGATTAATCCTGGCAGGCTTAGGGATCATATGGGATGCTGAGAATCGAACCTGGCTTGGCCATATGCAAGACAAGCACACTGCCCACTGTGCATCATCACCCTAAGATCAGTGGCTTTTAATAAGTTCTAAGCCACTGACTGCTTTGAAACTCTAAAATTAGTTCAGTTCTTTTCCTAGAAAAAATTGTTCATATCCAAAAAATTATTTATGTATAATTAAAAGGATCCTAACCCATCCATGGACTTTGTGACCTAGAGGGTAAAAAACTCTTTTTTTATATTCTGTAATATTCAAGTTTTATGAATTAGAAGACTAACAGCACAAATAATTAGCTTTGTCAACTTTTACTAGCAGAAAGAGATCTGCTAGCAGCACAACTCAGAGAAGTGAGGAAAGAAGTTTAACCATAGCACTTTTTCCAAAAATCTCCTGCTAATAACTAATATTTTTTTCAAAAAAGTCACCTGTCTAAGGCAAAAGAATTAGAAATTCTAGCTCCCTCCCTGACAAAGAAATCTAAGTGAAATGAAAATTGCTTTCAAATTAGTTCCTTGCCTGATTTTCTTCTCAGGCTTCTGTGCTATGCGAATGAACCTGTTTCCTTGTCCGATGACACATAGATAGGACGTATCTCTGGGAGCGGCATGAATGTGAGACTGGATTTGGTTTTCCAAAAAATGAGACAGGTAGGAAGATGATTCTATAAAACCTTAGTGAGCCTGACTCAGTCTGCTATTCTTGAGAAATTACTGTCCATTACTTTAACCCTCTGAAAAGCACATTTAACTTACTCTGTCTAGGTTTGGGTGTGGAGAGCTGAATTCCCCAAAGATGTAGCTTCAAGACAGAGAATTACATCCAGTTCAAGAGTCACTGTTGTCCTTACAGATAACATCAGGGAATAGAACTTCTCATTTTTGAATTTGTGTCCACGTGGCAAGATGAAAAAACAGAACTGGGGCTGGATGATTGGACAATAGTTACCTGCCTTGCACATAGCTGACTCTCATTAAATCCCTGACATCCCATTTTGTCCCCTGAGAACAACTAGGAGTTATTCCTGAATACAGAGCCAAGAGATATCCTGAGTACTGCTTGGAACCTACAAAACAAAATTTAAAAAACTATTTTTTTTAAAAAGGAAAGACCAGAACTAGGTACTGGATGTTCTTGACTGCCTTCCTCCCACCTGGGAGAAATGAGTTCTCTAATAGCTACCTTTTGTGTGGAGCAGTATATAAGCCTTGGAAGTGAGTCATTTAGGAGTAGCTGCTAACCAGCTATGAAAATACATTTTGAGTTGGCAATTAAAAGACCACCCAATTAACATCTATGAAGATGTGAGTGCTCATTTCCAGCCCACCTCTTACATGTCAAAACTATTTAACCTCTCTGTTACAAAGGCATGTGATCGCCGCATGGGTCTTTCAGAAAGGTGGAGGCCAGGACCTCTATGGGGGATTCAACTATATTTTACTCCCTGGCAGAGAATGTGCTCTTGCCAGATCCAGGAGACATTGACCTTTTATAATTGAGGCAATCTCCACAAAGGTCAGTGCTGACAGAAAAATGCAGTAATTGGTGTGGTCGGAATCTCTGGATCCCAGGGTAGAGATTACTCTAGGAGCACTTGCTGTTTCCTTTCCCTGCTCTATGGACAACAAGTCACTCGGGCCACCTGTTTTTTTCTTCTTATACCAGCTAGGATAGAAATCAACCAGCCTCAATGCCATCTCCCTGACACCAATTCTGTTGGGATGGGCCAACCTGGTATCTAGAGTTTTGAGCTCAGTATCCAAAGCTTATTAAATCATTTATTCTCTCAGTGACTGAATAAAGAGTTTAAAGAAAATTTCTTATAACAATAAATACTTCTGGAGTGCCAGGATATTTTTTCTAAAGGACTGTGCCCAATTTAACTTTTTTGGGGGGCAGGGTGACTAACAAGTTTACAAATCACCAGTACCTCAAAGCAAATGAGATAAAGGTTCCAGTAGACTTATTCTATATATTACACTCATGAATATGGGTTGTGTGTCTGCTCAATATGTTATAATTTTCATTTTATAGACAAAGGCACTGAGACTTAGGTGGAGGAACTTTCCAAAAACCTATGATGAGTGAGTCCCTGTTTCTTTGGGATTCATGTCAATCTCTTGGAATCTGTTAGTGAAGGATTGTTCTACCACCCAGTACCCAGGCAGCTCTTTGTGTGTTCTGTTATGTCCCACAAGCTCTCACTTCATCTGAATTTGCCACCACTTACCAAGATGTAAATAATGCTCCCCCCGCCCAGGTTTAGTGCAGATTCAGCATAACCTTTAACAAAACAAACACATGAACAAAAATGGCCCATAGCCCTTTAAAATGTTTGTTTTGGGGGTTATACCTAGCAGTACTCAGGGCTAATTCCTGACTTTTATGCTTAGGGATCACTCATAGAAAGTCTTGGAGAACTTGTGATGCTGGGAATAGAACCTGGGTCAGCTACAGGCAAGACAAGAACATTATCTGCCAAACTACCACTCCAGCCCAGTAAATTCTTTAAGTTCATGTTTATTACAACTCATGGGAGACATGTTCTGGGTTTGAACTCAGAATGAGCATATAGAGCACAAAGCAAAAGCCTGGGTGTGTAGCCAGCTCTGTAGGTGGGTCCCACAGCAGAGAACCCATCATTATCACCAGAGTGGTCTAGTCAAGTCCAACATATCAGCCACAGATCAATTGTCTATAGCCACTATTCTCTGGAGCAAGGTTGTATGAGATGGCAATGTTGGTGGACTTGCTCATCCCTAGGAGCAAGGTCAGCAGTGAAGATCAGAAAAAGAATCTCAGAAGTGGCCAAAGAGATAGCTAAAAGAACAGCAACACATACGCCATAACAGAAAACCTGGTTTTTATCCCCGGCACCACAAGGTTTCCTGAGTACTGTCAGGAGGGGCACCCTGGTATGCCACAAACTCAAAAAAAAGCAGAAATATCCAGAGGGTGGCATTAAATTCATTTCTTAGGAGGCTGCTCAGGTGAGAGAGGAAGTTGGTCTAGAGTCATCTAGGGTGACAATGGCTGCTGAGTGCCTCTCTCCTTCCTGCTCCTGAGGTGTGGATGCAGCTATATTACTCAGGAGCATTTCCATCCCCTGGCATCAGTGGTGTGTATGGTAAGTTGGGAGCTGTAGAATATGATTAATTTGCTCTCCTCTTACCAGACGGGGGGTGATTTGGTCTGATTCCAGCTCAGCCCAAATGCACTTCAGTCAAGCGTGTTTTTCCCCAAGATCGTCTTTTGCTGTCTTTTACCTCTCTTGCATGTGGCAAGGAGAAATAAGATAATATATGTACAATGCTTTGAGCTCCTCGGGGAAAGCAGCACTCTTTAAGTGCATGATATTAATAATAGCAATATTTCTGTTACCACTATGACAGGCTGAGTCCATCTTTCACATGTCCTTTTAAGTCGTTTTCCCTGTGGCTGCCTTTCCTGGCAAAATGGTTCTGAATGAACCATACAAATCTCTAGTTTTAAAGCACTCATTGGGGAAAATGCTAGTTAGATTCTATAGTCCTTGGAATGGGAATATTCCATGCTTTGTGTTTGGAATCTGGGATCTGGTAAGCCAGAAAAAAGAGCGGAGTTGAACCCCTCCCCCACCCAGCACAGATAATGCATCTGTTGGAGAAAGAAATGGTACATAATAAGAAATTCATAAATTCCACCACTAAAGCCAGAATTCTTGGCTTGACTCTAACAGAAGCATGTGATTGTGCATCAAGAAACACTCCACCAGTCATAGAAATAGCACAGCAGGTAGGGTATTTGCTTTGCACGTGGCTGACTCTGGTTTAATCCCTGCCACTACATATGATCCTCTGAGTACCACCAGGAGTGATCTCTGAGCACAGAGCCAGGAGTAAACCCTCAGCACCACTGGTATAGCCCCAAAACAACAAACAGAAAGAAGATAAACTTTGCTTGTGAGTCACGAAGCACAAATATTCTTACCTTAACAAAACACATCAAGGTTCTTGCCATCAGGCAACTAAGCTTCATTCTCTTGGAATCAGACCTGAATGGATCATTCCTAACCTGTTCTGGATGCCATGATGAGGAGGAGGATAACTACCATAGAGCAAAGCTAACATCCTCCAGAAACAGAGTAGGTGTTTTCTATCCCTGACTCATTTTATTCAAGTCTCTTAAATATTGGTTGATGATTGCATAGTTGTGATTATGCTCTTTAAAACCCAAAAGATGTTTTTAACATCTTATTAGATAGCACACAGCCAGTATTTAAATTATAAAGGACAAACTAAATATTATATACTGATTATTTAGAAAAGGAAAGGAAAAGTAGAACATGCACTTTGGCTGTGGAGACCCATTCTGACTATTCCAATGCACTTGACAGAAGTGAGGAGTGTCAGAAGTTTTGGTTTGTGCCTGGGACATCTAATCAGAGAGCAGATTGGAGCTCTGTGCTAGACTGTGCTCTCTACTGCCTTCGTTTTTTGAGAGGAGACAAGCCCAGCCCAAAGAACTAAGTGGGGTCTTGGTGGTAAAAACAAATAACTGACAGGCTTCAATGTAAATTAAAGCAGGGCTTTAACTCAGCATCTCCCACTTGTTTGCACTGTGATAATGATGAGCAAACACAGTGAGCAAACACGTCTTTCTCTCTGAGCCTCAGTTGCTCAGATTTGAGGTGATGAGAAGCATCAAAGGACAGATTGCATTTATAGGACCCCAATATAAGGGTTGGCAGTTAGCAGATCCTCAATGTTGCTGAAATTTTGTTTCAAGAGGAAGAAAAATTCAAAACAAACAGGTTTTAGGATTCAAAGCTAGGGAGGTTGTGAGGCATGTGAGCACGCCACTCTGCAATGTGTGGTGCACTGGGTCCCTCCAGCCTCTTCACAAGCCTGAAATGCCTCTGCAGGAGAGAGGACTAATAAAATAGGAACAAATGGAACCATGAGGAAGCCATCCAGTGCAAACTACTCACCTCCCAATAACAATATTGCAGGCTGGCAGAGCAGAAGCAGGGGGAGAGAGAGGAGCAGCTATCCACAAACCAGAGGGGCTCCCTCCATGCCCATCCTGGGAAGGGAGATTGTGCACCCTTTTATGACAAACACCCCACAACAAAAGACTAACATAGCATCAGGCATAATTGACTACTTTGGAGTTACCCTTGTCCTGGCTCTTGTTTTTAGCAAACTGAGACCAGATTTGGCAATTTTGCTTTGATGAAGAAAAAGTAAATCTAAGTGTTAAAAACCTTCCAATTTTCTTGGCTGAGTGGCCAGTGTATTTGGCTTACTCTTTTGGGCAAACACCTAGTCTATTTTCCTTCTCTTGCTGAAGAATGCCATTGTGAGGCAGACCAAATATGACAATGTAAATGTGTACCCCGGGGCTTAAGTAGCATGATGCCAGAAATTCAAGAGATGTTGCTCAATAGGGATAGTCTGACCCCCCAGCTCCAGGTCTTGGAAAGAGACATAGGCAGCTCAGACACAAAACAAATAAGACCATTTTTCCTCCCGTAAAGTCTTGTGTCAAGTGTCCTTTTTTAGACATTTATTTTGCCTTTTGTAACACTCGATCAGAAGTCTGAATATGAAAAGTCTTTCCTGCTGCTCCTGGATTATTCCCTTTTCAATGGAAAACTTCACCCCTATTTCAAAACTTACCTCATTTGAAAAACATGACATATAACAAATAAAGATAATTATTTTTAAGGTAGAGACTTTTATTTTATCATTTATCTATCTATCTATTTATTTGTTTGTTTGTTTATTTTGCTTTTTTGGGTCACACCTGGCAATGCTCAGGGGTTACTCCTGGCTTTCCGCTCAGGAATTACTCCTGGCAGTGCTAAGGGACCATATGGGATGCCAAGGATTGAACCTGGGTTGGCCGTGTGCAAGGCAAACGTCCTACCTGCTGTGCTATCACTCTGGCCCCTGGTAGAGATTTTTAAAATAGAAGCACATGTAAAAGAAGTAAAACACATTGACAAAAAGTCCTGGCATAATTAGTAATAATTTTTAGACATTCTGCATGTGCTCCTGAAGTTGCTCCAGCTGATCCTGGGAGAAACATGATCCTTCTTGCTTGCTGATCAGGCCTGAGTGACTTTGGGGTCCAAACCTTTCTCTCATGAGTCATGGGCAGATCCTGAATGGCCTAGATCAGGGCTAGAAAGCCCAATTTTCCTGGGAAAGAGATCCAGAAGTTTATGTGGATATCTATCCTACCGGATAAAATTTGAGGGGGAAACCAGTGGATCTTTGAGGCAAGGTTTTTAAAAAATAACCAACCTGACAGCCTACTTTCTAACATCTTAGCTAAGATAGTAATTTTTTCCCATACATGTGAAGCCAGTTAAGTTGGAGTTTTCCTATTTGTCACTAAAAACACTCCAATTGATAAATGATAACTGCTCAACTCATTTTGTAATCTCCTCCAAGGAAAATGCTGTCAGAACCAATTCAACTCCATCACAAGGAAATTTGTGTAGCAGTTACCTGCTCCGACTGTTCGGCATCTATTTCCTTTTCTCAGTAAGAGTAATCAGTGCTTTCACACTGGTCTGGGCTGATGGGCCACTGGGAGTCTTGTAAAAACACGTGTTCTGATTCAGTAGGTCTGAAACTGCCTTTATCCTCAGGGTTGCCTCCCTTGCTGCTCCCTGGGCTGCTTTTTGTACTTTAGGGGTCTTATATTTTTTGTTGGAAAAAACAGTGCTCTCCCCTACTTCACACTGTTCAAGTGACCAACTCAGAGAGTAAGAGAGCGTTCATTCTGGGTCTCAGCTATTGGACCAGGGATGGGCACATCTTTCAAGATGAGCCAATGAGATGTGAGAGTTCTGCTGGGAGCTATTGAGAAAGGAGGTTTGTGTGACAAGGTGTTTTCTATAAGGTGTGGTATAAGAAAAGTATAGATGAGGATGTAGATAGGTAGTTGGGGCTTGGGGAAGTGAGAGGGGTGAAGTGTGGAACTCTGTATATCTGTGGCAATGGAGTCCTATTGAATGATACTGAGGCCATAAAGGTGTGTTTGACCTGCTTTGCTCTTCATGGCTTAACTTTGTCATAGACTTGGACAAAACCATATTTTCAGAATATTTTACACCACCAACAACCTTTTCAGTTCGATTGATTGATTGATTGATTGATTGATTGGTTGATTGATTTAGACCACACAGGGCAATGATCAGGCAGGGCTTACTCCTGGTTCTGCACTCAGGAATTACTTGTTTGGGGGCTTGTGGGGCCATTTATGGTATGAGGAATCAAGGCAAGGCAAGGGCACTAATCACTATACTATCTCTCTGATAACTTTTTCTTTATATTTACATACAATTTTGGCATGAATTATTTACACTTTGTCTTTGGTGTGGCCAATTACTGTCTCCATACTCCACCCTACCCCAAGTAATCCTAGCCTCAACTTGAACCCTGTGATAGCTTATGTATGTATGTATATACATATATACATCTATATTCATATTGTTTACTTAATCCTATCAGCAATATATTTATATATATATGATAGGATTATTAAAATTTCTTGAAAAGCAGTGATGCTAACCAGGATACTACCAATCTTCTAGTTAGTAAAGGATTTTTGTTTGCTTTTGTTTTAGGACATATTCAGTAGTACTCAGGACTTACTCCTTGCTCTTCATGGATCATTCTAGGGTGGATGTGGAAGACAAAATGGGATGTGGGATATGGAATTCAAATTGACCACATGCAAGCAAACCAGACCAAATGTATTATTACTCCAGTCCAAGTAAAGGATTTTGAAAAGAAGGAATTTTTGCAGATTACTTTAAGAGGTTTTTACAAGGGATTGTGGCATAAAGGAAGACTTGTCTATAGAAGGTGATAGTTGATGTAAAATTGGGAACATATTGGAGCGTTGTGCCCAAGCACCAAAGAATATCAGCAGCCAACCAAAACTTCGAGTCAAAGCAAGACTTTCCCCATGGAGCCTCTTGGAGGACCCAGCCCAGCCTCTATCTGGACTCATTTTGACTTCTGACTTTCAGAAGTGTAGGAATATATTTCTCTTGTTTTAAGTGTGTAAGTTGATGATAATTTGCTACCATGGCAATAAGAATATAGCCCTGGCCTAGAGACAATAACCCTTGTATAGAAAACTATAATTTCCTCCCTATTAAGATTACCATGACAGGGGCCGGAGGGATAGCCCAGTGGGTAGGGCGTTTGCCTTGCATGCGGCTGGCCTGTGCCGGCCTGGGTTTGATCTCCAGCATCCCATATGGTCCCCCGAGCACTGCCAGGAGTAATTCCTGGAGTGCAGAGCCAGGAGTAGCCCCTGAGTATTGCCGGGTGTGACCCCCAAAAAAAAAGCAAAAAAAAATAAAAAGATTACCATGACATTTTACACCTGTCATTTGAACATATCAGATATACCTAATCCATGTCTAGGCTAAATCAAGGAATCAAAAAAAATTACTTATTTATTAATGGGTCATGTTAGTTTTTAACGTTAGTTTTTTTAACGTTAGTTTTTTAACATGTTAGATTTTAACATGTTAAAATCATTAACATTCCTCACTTCCATGTTGATGGGTGTGGCTGTGAGTTCCCAACCACCACAGCCAGCAACCCCTGAAGAGAGACACTCCGGCCCCACAGCTGCGCTGACAGTCTTAGACAATAATGGAAGTTAGGACCAGGTCCTTCCCAGGATCTTTCACGTTTATATACTGTATACAGTTCTAGGCAGGTTCTAGCTGTGGCCTGTCATCCCAGTGAGCCTAGCAAGAAGCCAGAGGAACTCCTACACCCTGAGGTCAGTCATTCTCAACATCTGAACTCCACAGCTCCTCAGAGCTTCACCCAATAAAAGAGCTGATCTTCCCCTATTGAAATTCATCAGTAAATGCACGAGATGAGAGCCTAGTACTGAGAGTATACCACCCACATGGCAGTGCCTGGCAAGCTACCCGTTTGCATTTGATATGCCAAAATCAGTAACAATTATAGACCTTATTCCCATGACGTGAAGGAATGGTTTGAGGCTCTTCATGTTCCTGAAGCAAGCAGATGCCCTTGGGCTATACTTGCTTGCCACAGGATGTATGGAGATGTTACTGGTGCCTGCTCCAGCAAATCGATGAACAATGGTACATCGACAAGTGATACAAGTGATACAAGTAAGTTTTTAAAATGACCTTGAAATTGGGGTATTTTCAAATTTTTTTCTGTTGCTACTTTTTGCCTTACTACAGTCACTCTATGTTAAACTGTATTAGTTAGAAAAGGGGAGCAATTGTACATTCAGCTTCTGAAGTTCTTTCCAGGTCAGTGTTGCTATGGTTCTGTCTTGTTAAAACAGTGAATATCCCTCTTCCTTAGGGTAAACATCTGTGCCACGCCATGCAGTGTGATCTTTGAGGAAGCGGCACCCTGGTGCTACATAGAAGGAACCCTAGCCAATTTGGCAGAATGCATTAGAAAAATAATAAACATGTGCACATTTTCTCTGAAAAATGTGCTTCTAGGAATGTATTATAACCAAAGTAACCCAGCTGTGCCTGAAGTTATATCTGCAAGGATATTTATCACAATTTAGCTTATAGTTGTAAAGAAGAAACAGACACAATATCTTGTAATAGGAGATCCATTAAATAAGTCATGATACCACTTTATGATTGAATGCTGATTAGCCTTAAAATGATGCTATAAAAATTAATGGCACGGAAAAACATTACATGAAATGTAAAGGTAAAGGAATTAGGTTGTAAAACAACGCTTATATTAGGTTGCCATGTAGGTATATGCAAAGACAAAAGACTCTAGTAATAATGTAATATCATACATTATTTTAAATAGACATTGGTCATGGGATTAACCTTCATTGACCTTTTTTTCTGTACATTTGTATTTTTAAGATTTTTTACAATGAGTATGTTACTTACATGATCTAAATGGCAAGGTGTTTGTTTAAAAGCAGAACTAGCCCTAACCTGAAAGTGAGAATGTTGACTTTCCTATCTTCATAACAAACCTGTTGGATGGCTTTAGAGAAATCTTTTGATCTCTCTGGGATTCAAGGACCTCGAAGTCACTGAAATGAGCCTTAGGGTTGCACACAGGTTTCCAAGGGAAAGGTGACTAGATAGGCATTGCAGACCCTTCTACCCACATTAATCTGATCACGATCCAGTGCTTCCATATATTCTAAACAAGAACCAGAAAAAAAAATAGTGTTGAGATCATTGTATTAAATTTTAAAAAATTTACCCTATATTTATTTCTTCTTTTTCCTTCTTTCCATTTCATTGGCTTTTTTTTATTATTAGGTAACCATGGTTTACAAGGGTGTAAATGTTTGTATGCTTTAGAGACTTAATGTTTAGCACACATCAAACCAACAACGAAAATGCAAATCAATATCCCTCCACCATGGTCCATTAAAACCTTTTAGTCTACTCATCACTCACATCTTGGTAACCTCAGTTCTCTCATCAATCTTAGCGTTTGTTTTCATTGCATGATATCTTTTCTCTTGTTTTTTTTTTCTACATACCACATATGAATAAGATCATGTTGTACTTATCTTCAGTTCCATCCATGCTCTTTCAAAAGGCATGATTTCTTTTCTGATGACTGAAGCACATTTTCTTGTGGATATATACTGCAACTTCTGTATCATCTCATCTGTTGTAGGACACTTAAATTCTTCCTATATTTAACTATCGTGCTGCTGTGAACATAGATTGCATGTATATTTTTAAATTTGTCCTTTCACAGTCTGGATAGAAACTTAGGAGTGGAATTGATGGATTACATGGCTGTTCTGTATTTGTTTTTTAAAAAGAAATATTCATACCATTTTTCACAGAGGCTTAAAAGGACAATAGCCCCATCAATAATAAGTTAAGTCTCCTTTTTCTTTATACCCTCTGCCAGAACTTGATTTTGATCTTTATGATATGGACCATTCTCACTGGTATGGGAAGTGATATCTGATTATTTTTTTGATTTGTAGTTCCTTAATAATCAGTGATGACCAATATTTTTTCATATGCTATTTGATTATATCTATGTCTTCTTTGGAGCAGTATCTGTTCAGCTCTTCCTTTCATTTCTGAAAAAAGCATATTTCATATTTATTTGTTGCTTTGTGTTTTATCTGCAAAGTGGTAGCTCAGCTATTTTGCTCAATTTCCAAAATAGTGCATCTTATTTCCTTACTGATGAATTTTAAGTTCTTTGTATATTCCAGGCACTGATCCTTATTATACACATGAATTTTAAAATACCTTCTCTAATTTGTAGTTTAAATTTTATTGCTTTTACTTTGTGTTTTGTTTTGTTTCCATACCTGCCATTGCTCAGACTCTGTGCTCCAGGATCCTTCCTGACAATACTTGGGGAACTATAGGCAGTTCTGGGGATTGAACCAGTGTCTGCTTCACGTAGAGCAAATGACATATCCAGTGTACTGCCTCTTCAACCTAAACATCTAAATATTTAATCCATTTTGAATAAATTTCTGTGTATGGTGTGAAATTGTGGTCCAATCTCACTCTTATTTGTTTGTGGCTCTCCAGTTTTTCCAGCGTTCTCATTAAAAACAATTTTCTGTTTCTGTTTTATGCTCTTGACTCCTTTGCCTTAAATCAACTTTCCACATTTTTAAGGATTTATTTCTTCTCAGTTGGTCAGAGCATCTGCGTTTACTCCGACAGCACGCTGTTTGATGGCTATAGTTTTACAGTATGCTTTCAAGTCAAGGAATGTGAAGGATCATGAGGATGAACGAGGCAGAATGGTGGAATCCAGTGTTCAAGGTCAGTGCAGCTCAATGCATCATCTGTTCTGCCTATCTCTGCTGTAACTGTCCCCTGAAGAGGGGCACATACTTCTGAATCCCAGGGAGACCTGCATGGTATAGTATGTTGGCATGCTTGAAGACAGAACAGGATTGGATCCCATCAGGTATAGAAACAGCCCTTTAAGTTTATGCTAGGCAAGCAGCATAAACCTACTCCAAAAGACTAAACTGAATCTTCATTAAAAAAAAATGAAATCAGAATTGAATGAACAACTTGAGGGAGTTCTAGTTGTCCAGGGAACACAAGAATAGAGGGGAAAAGCAAATCTGGGTTATCGAAAACATTTCCTTCCCCAAACAGGAAAGATTCGACCAGATGAGCGAGTTAGAGAGCCAAACTGACTGTGTCCACATACTACACCTCTAGAGTCGCTGGACACCCAGACATTGCCCCACCAATTGTCACTCTCATCTAGGACCTGGAACTTCTAAAGCTGGGATGACTGGAATGATATCATAACTTAGCTCCTTCTTTGATGTGCCATGAAGGGTTCTGGAACTCCCAGATGTAAGCCGATGAATTCACATAGAACTTTTCCTAATGTTCCACAACTCTTTGTGTAAACATACACCCTGATTAAATGTGTTCTTTCACCCAAATTTCCTCTTCCCTTTTATCCTTGTATGTTTTCTGACCATCCATATAACCCTCAGGTTGTTCATTCTATTTTGATTTAATTTTTTGATGAAGATTCAGTTTTAGTCTTTTGGAATCAGTTTTCAATTAAACATTAGTGGGTAATAACAGCACAAATAATGAGAGGATAAAGCAAATAGCAAATGTTAACTTCAGGATAAAAATAGATTTAAAATTGTTTTAATTGAATTGAGTTTTTGGATGAAATTTTTAACGTGTTATATGTTAACATTCCTGGTGCTGCTCAGCAAAATCACAGCAGATTTGATGCCCTGCTAAGTCAAATTATTTTTCAATTTGTGAGATGTCCTTGTGCTGAAATAACAACCACCCAAAACTGAGAGTGGAGGTGGGGAGACTTTGCCCTTCATTTTCTCACCTCATCTTTCCCTTAAATTTCCTGCCCTTCCAAATCAGATTATTTTCACTATGATGTGGACACACAAGGTAACTTACTTGTCCCTGGGTCAGTCAGGACCTCTGAAGCCTTTTCTGTACTCTGTATTTAAATAAAACTTTCATACTGTAGTTTTCTTTTTGATGCATATATTCAGGACTTTTGAATTCTAGCTATCCAATCTTAACATCCTAAAATTTAAGAACTAATAGAAAGCTTAAATTGAAGATGGCATTTGTAGACATATAACACCCAGTAAATGCTCAGAAATCATAACAAATTCTTGAGCGTTCTCTTAAGAAAACAAGGTTGATCATAGAGTTTCAGGACCTCCTATATTTTGATGTTTAGCTACTCTGCTGGCTTTTCTCCCTGTCTCACCCTTTGATGTTCCGAGTAGAGATTTGATGAGACAAATTATTGCTGCCCATCCCCCACATTCACCACCTTGCACTATATGTGAATTTCAATTGTTATTATTACAATGAAAGTGCCCATGATGGCTTTTTCAAAATTAAATTAAAATTTGATTTAATTATAAAAGGCAGGCAATACAATAGTTCGTGTCCTCTTTTTTTCAGAATAGCTTAGGCTATTTGCTGGAATTTTGTGCTTTGTTCCATATAAGTATTGACAATGTTTACACTATGTCCTTGAAGAATTTCACTGGAATTTTGATAGGAATTGTACTGAATTTATACATTGTTTTGGATAGGATGATCTGTTTAACATTGTTAATTCTTCTAATACATGAGCATTGAATTTTTCCATTTGCTTATCTTCTTTCTTTTATTTTTTAAAAAATATTTTATTATACCACCGTGAGATATACAATTACAAAGATGTTCATGTTTGAGTTTCGATCATACATTGTTTCAGCACCTATCCCTCCACCAGTGCCAATTTTCTACCACCAATGTCCCCAATTCCCTCCCCTAGCCTGCCTCTATGGCAGGTTCTTTATCTCTTTTCTCTCTTTCTCTCTTTCTCTCTCTCTCTCTCTTCCTTCTCTTACACATTGTGGATTGTAATACAACATTTAGAGGTTATCATGTGTATCTTTTTGCCTATACTTAATGCTCAGTTCTAGGGGTCACTTGATCACTTGATCACTTGAATCCCGTTATTCATTGATTTGCTCGGCGGGCGCCATTAACATTTCAATTGGACCCTATCACGTGCCAATGTAGCCCAATGGCATCTGGTTGATTCAGGAATATGAAGAGCCTTAAACCGTTCTTTCAGGGTCTTGACAAGGAAAGGGGTATTAGCACTTTCAACGATTATTAGCACATTGTTCCCTTCTCCATGTTACCTAAACTCTGACTCCCACACATTTGTGGTAATTTCCACCTTTGACAAGACCACCTGATCCATGTTTTCCCTGACCTTGGACATTGGTATCATAATATGTATATATATGTATACATATATGTATACATAATATATATTATGCATCATAATATGTATGTAATATATACATATATATTATATATCATAATATGTATCATACTATGTATATATGTTATATGCAGCTATTGGGAAAAATGAGGTTATGAAATTTGTCTATAAATGGATGGACATGGAGAGGATCATGTTGAGTGAAATTAGCCAAAAGGAAAAAGACAGATATAGAATTATAGAATGACTGCATTTATCTTCTTTCTTTTCTTTTATTCAAATGAAATGGTTACTTTAGTGACTAAAGTTTTCATTGCATGTCTTTCCATCCTTTGTTAATTCCCAGACACTAGATTCATCTTGATAAAATCACTGTCACTGTATCACTGTCTTCCCGTTCATCTTCGACTTGCTCGAGCGGGCACCAGTAACATCTCCATATGACCTGTCTCATGCAAGTAGAGCCCAAGGGCACCTGCTTGCTCCAGGAACATAAAGAGCCTCAAACCATTCCATCAGGTCATGGGAATGAGGTCTATAATTGTTACTGGTATCTGGCATATCAAATACGACACGGGTAGCTTGCCAGGCTCTGTCGTGTGGGTAGCATACTCTTGTAGTCATCTCAAAATCCAGCATTTATTGATGAACTGCAGCCGCTCAAGCCAGGCTGTGATAGGCTGGTCTGCTGGGTGAAGTTCTGACGAGGAGGAAGTCCGGATGTGGAAAATGGAGGTCCTCATGGAGTGGGGGGTCCTCTGGCTTGTTGTGAGGCTCTTCTGGGGTTGCAGGCCAGGGCTAGAACCTGCCATCCCTCCGGGCACCTCATGAGCAGCTGGGCACAGTGAGAGCCAGTAGCAGCTCTGCCCCATGTCTGTCTCTGGACCAGCATATCTGGGCCGGATTAAAAAAGTCTGCAGCAGGGTGGATCTCCGATGAGCTGGGCTGTGATAGGCTGCTCTGCTGGGTGGAGTTACGACGATGGGGAAGTCCGGATGTGGAAAATGGAGGTCCTCACGGAGTGGGGGTCATCTGGCTTGTTGTGAGGCTCTGCTGGGCGGACTAAAAAGACTGCAGCAGGGTGGATCTCGATGAGCCGGCCTGTGATAGGCTGGTCTGCTGGGTGGAGTTCTGAGGAGGAGGAAGTCTGGATGTGGAAAATGGAGGTCCTCATGGAGTGGGGGAGTTGTCGGGATTGTTGTGAGGCCCTGCTGGGGTGGCAGGCCAGGGCTAGAACCTGCCATCCCTCCGGGCACCTCATGAGCGGCTGGGCACAGTGAGAGCCAGTAGCAGCTCTGCCCCTTGTCTGTCTCTATCTTGATAAAATGGTGAACAAAATTATTCTCTTGAAACTTTTGCTCTTCCAGTTCATTGTTTGCATACTGGCTTTCAGTATACCTTGAATATTGAAATTTAAGTGGGTCTCTTTAAGCTGTTAGAAGTTTGGGTTTTGTTACCTGATACATCCAACTACTTTATGTTTTATGATTGGTGAGTTCAGGCTATTGATATTCAGTAAAGGTACCTATATAACATAATTATGTTCCATTCTTCTATATAAATTCTTGGTGTTCGAGAAGTTTGTCTTTGTTCTCTAACTTTATTCTTTTTCATACTTTGATTTTTGACTTTGTGTGATGATGAGGTTCCATTGGACTCTTTTTGTTCATTTCTTCTAAATATTTTTGGTTTGCAGATGTCAATGAAGTCCATACCTAAATTTCTAAGCTTAAATTCTATTAAAATTCTACAACACCTGGGGCCAGAGCGACAGTCCAATGGGCAGGGGGTTTTGCCTTGCATGTGGTTGGCCTGTGTCAGCCTGGGTTCGATCCGTGGCATCCCATATGGTCCCTGAGCACCACCAGGAGTGAATCCTGAGTGTAGAGCCAGGAGAAACCCCTGAACATTGCCGGGTGTGACCCAAAATAGTAAAAAAAAAACCTATAACACCACAATATTACTTTCCTTTCTTACATTTTGTGGGTTATTTTCCTTTTGCCAATAATTAATATTTCTTGTAGAACCATTTCAGTAAACATGAATTTGTTGATCTGTTGCTTCTGTGAAAGCACCCTGCCCACTGTATCACTCCAACCCTGACACACAACTTGATTTATTGTTGACCACCCACTAATTCTTTCTCCCCTATAGACCCAAAGCTACATGACAACTAGGAGATTTTTGTGTGCACCAACTCAGAGCACCATACTCAGAGAAGATCATCCTTTCAAACCATATGGACCATTTCCCTAAATCCAGCCAGGGAGAATGAGTGAATACGTGTTATCTTTGTTCTGATCTTGTTGTAATAGACCAACAGGTATTATGAGTACTTCAGATTATTCAGCCAATCTCATGGCCCCTGCGCTGTTTCTTTATGGCAACCCAGGCTCCTGTTATAGCTCCTCTTCTTGTGTTGATGCCAGTTCTAAAGCTTCATTTTGCCTCTCCTACTCCCATACCAAAATCATTAAGCTATGATACCAACTGGCCAATAAAAACCTATTAGAAGGGATTGTAAATTCCAGGAGAGAGGAGATTGTATAGTGAGGCAAGTAAGCTAGCAGTTGTAGGATCACGTAGATGCATACTGAAAAGAATTGAAAGGAGTGAGAGGAACATAGATAAACAGGATGGGAAATGTTTCAGGTCGGGTTCCGTTGAAAGAAAACCCTTTCCAAGTTATTTTATTAAGAGATTGCTCTAAAAGGAGTATGTTTGAGGAAAGATAGGAAAGGATTCTAGACAGAAATTTTTTTTTTTTTTTTTTTTTGCTTTTTGGGTCACACCCGGCGATGCTCAGGTGTTACTCCTGGCTCTGCACTCAGGAATTACTCCTGGCGGTGCTCGGGGGACCATATGGGATGCCGGGATCGAACCCGGGCCGGCACAGGCCGGCCACGTGCAAGGCAAGCGCCCTACCCGCTGGGCTATCGCTCCGGCCCCTAGACAGAAATATTAAGATAATTGTTTAGTTAATGTAATCAGAAATACTGTCTCAACTAAGCCATGAACCCTCAGAATGGAATGCGTCATGTGAGTCACCACAGAGAGAAGGGGTCTTTTGGACCCAAATTGATCAAGTGATGGAAAATGCCTCTTTCAAGGTTAACATTAGTTATACCTACATATATTGTTTTTATATTTCCACTATATATTGATTGGTAATTTTTTAAGAAATCATGTACACTTTAAAAAGTGTACATAAAAATATGTATGATATTCTGTATTATATATGTACTAGAATTTATTATGCAATGTTATTTTGTATTACAAATCACTCAACAAATGATAAATGGTTTATTATATGAAATGAAGAACTATGGAGAGGAATATACTCGCCCTATAGATGGTAAGTCTGAATTGGTAATATCAGCTCTGAGAAAAGTTGAGGTGGTGTATTGCCTGAGGGGTCCTGGGTGAAGTATAAATTGCTTCTGCTACAGGGAGAGGAAGGAGGAGGATCCAGGATAAAAGGACAACAATCCTTTTTTTTGGAGGATCCAGGAAAAAAAGGACAGCAATCGTGAGCAGGTAGTTTAGAAACAAAATGGGTTCATACCATCCCAGATCTCAGGCATCTCTTTCCTCTGGGGAGTTAAATGTTTCAAACCATAGTTTATTTGTTCAGCAAATAGAAATGTCAAGCCATTAAGAACTATTGTAAGGAAAGATGTTTAAGGAGCACTTAGGTCAAACCGTGTCCCTTGGAGCAAAGCTGTATCCCAACAGGATAAGGCAGTGCCTGCAGCATTTATTCTCAGGACATTGGATGAATACATAATGTGCCTGAATCTGCCCCCTCTCCTTCCTATGTACATGGGAAGTAAAAGAAAGAAGTAAACAACAAAAGTATCCAGGAGGCTTCTGTATTACTGACTAGGGTTTGATATTACCAGAACAAATGTCCCTAGAGATGTGCTTTTTAGAGACACTTAGTGGGGGAAGGGAAGTAGAAAAAAAAGAAAGTCAAATTATTCGCTGGGCATTCCCTGGAGTGATTTCTGAGGGCCCATTTCTAAAGACGAATACAGTAAGACGTCCCCCTAAGGAGTGACCCCATGTACCAGCAGCTCTGAAAATATGCAGATGGAATTTCTGGGATTCACTATGTTGCAATGGTTTGTTTTCCCATTTTCTAGAGGCAGCCCCAAGGGGGGTCGTAGCAATCTCTTTTCAGTACCATAGATAGATAAGCAAAGAGCAGCTAAAGAGACTCTCACCAGTCCCAAGAAACAGAGAGGCAGGAGCCCTGCTGCCCAGCCTACAAAGGGACACTTTGGCATTTACTCTAGCGATGCAAAGCAGCTCTAATCCGGTGCCCTTTGACCCTCCACTATATTCCAATAGGTCAGAGCCTCCTTGCTTGGCTTCGTTAATGCATATTATTCTCTCTGGTCAATAAAATTTCCCTCTGTCTCTGCGCTGACAAAAGATATGAAGGTCAGCTTGCCCCTTCCAGCTGCAGCCCAGTCTGAACTGCCAGTGGGAATTTAAATTAAGGGTATAGGTAATCATTTCCTTGTTTTTACATAAAAATGGTTAGTCTATTGCTTTGACTGCAATCAGATTATTTGAAAATGTCTTGGTTCCCAGGGGTAAGTATTTTAAAGTGCCTAAGGGTACCTAAAGCACAAGGTGGTCTTAAGAGGCAAATTTCCAAAGAGGAAAAACTATACATTCCCCTTTGTCCTGTGCAAGCCACCTTCTTTCGCAACTTTCTCTGTTAAAAGTTCTCATAGCTGGTGGATGGGCATATTCATGATTAGAATGAAATGAATTTCATACTGAAAGAAATGACAGGAAGAGGAAAAAGAGAAAACAAAGAGATTGCTGCAGAACAGGAAGGGAGGGAAGTAGCATGTAGATTTGGGGGCTGAGCCCCCGAGCCAACTCTACATTTGACCAGTAAGTGGAAACCGGGGTGGATATACCACTGTCTGAGAGTCATGATTTTATCAGCAAAGTGATTCTTTTTGAGGTTAACAGTGCCCTAAGATCCATTCAGATTCCAGCATTGCCAGAGCTTCAAATTCATTTCAGCTTAAAGCTGGTTAGTAGACACTGGTGTTATTTTAGAAAGATGAGCAGAAAGACATGGTTTGCCCTCAGCATCCTTGGATTCTCTTAAGTTGAGCTGGAACAAAGCTCCAAAGATTATCCCATTGAACCAGCTCATTTAGAAGATGGGGGAACTAAAATGACTTTTCTACTTGGTTTTATAAGCCAAAAAATGTCCTTTATTACCCTTTTTCTTCCTTCTCTCTCCAGCTCCTTTTTCTTGAACTTCTTTTTTCCTCTCAACTATTAATGAAATATCTTCAAATGCAGTTCAAACATTCTCAAGCAGTCAGAAATAAAGGAAAGGATGTAAGAGAAGGAAGTTAGCCTATAGTGCTTTTGAGAGAGTAAGAATCCTACTTATTCTATGTACAATTTTGGAGGATGATAGATTTCATTGCAAAAATCAGAACAACAAAGTACTAGATGAAACTGTAGATAAATACATATTGCTTGCTATAGATGTTCATTTCTGAATATGATACTAAGTACAGGAACCATAAATGGATTGATATGTTATAGTAACATAGATATTAAAAACTGTACCTATGGAACTGGAGTGGTAGTACAGCAGGTAGGATGACTGACTGGTGTATAGCCATTGTGGATATGATTCCTGGTACCCCATACAGTCCCTCAAGACCTCCAGGAGTAATCCCTGAATATCATCATTGGTTATGTCCCTCAAAAAACAAAAGATTACCTACACACATATCTCAAGCACAGCACAAATGAGAGACCCTTAATGAACTCCAAAGCAGTGTGTTCAACCACAACTAATGTGTATAACCCTAGAAAGCAATGAAACCAACTGTGTGAGCATCAACAAGGCAACCACAGTCTTATAAAATCAATATTTCTCATACTAGCACTGAATTCACTATGAAAAGGAAATCCTGTAAAAAATGCAATTCATATGCTACATAGACTTAGTCTGTTCAGTATATAAACATTTAATTTTATAAGACAAATATGAACACATATAAGAGGAAAAAACTATCAATAATAATTCACAGAAGACATACAAATGACTACACAAATACAAAAAATATTCTACCTCATTAGTTTCCAAATGCATGCAATGAAGGCTAACTGATACATTTTGTTTCTGAATTGACAAGTTTTGTTTCATGTTTGCTTTTATGGCAACAACAACTAGCATAGGTAAAGTGATAAAATGACCATTTTTCAAAAGTTAACAAACTTGAAAATAAACGACCTCCTAGTAGAAGTGTAAATAGGTAAATCTAGGAATTGGAAAATCCATAAAACAGTCTTCAAAAGTTATACCTTGAGAAGAACAATCCCTGATATTCATGGCTCAAACTACTAAGATAAAATCCTCTGATTCCATGGCTGAAGCAAGATAAGTTGTGTCATGGCTCTAGAGGCTGTAATTTCGACTTGGAGATGTTCAGGGTTGGTTTCTGATGAAGGTGCTCTTCCTAAATTGCAGAGAGGAAGCTTTTTATGAAGTTCTTTTATTCCTCTGTGTGATGCAAAATGTTCTTGGGGATGTTTCCATCTTCATATAAGGATATGGTCCTGTTAAATTAGGGGCCTACCTTTACTATTCCAATTAACCTTCATTTTTTGTTCTTAAAGACACTATTTCTAAATAAATCACACTTGGAGCTAGGGCTCCAACATATGAATTCTTTGGTGGAGGGTGGGGTTCAGGCAGGGGTCATTAGGGGGGAAAGATTGACTCCAAACCACTCAGGTACATAAAATACCAGTCTAAAACATATACAACATTGACCCTAAGAATTGTACAATTCAGTTGTTCATTTAACTAATATTTGTTAAGCACTCTAATTGCTCTAACGTATGCTCATGGATGTTAATATATTTATCTTTCTTTCTGACCTATTTGGCTAGGGCTTCGATGACTGCTTCAGTCTCCACAGAATCAAAGGCTTTCTGTAAATCAATGAACGTGAGATTGAGTGGCATCTTGTACTCCCTACAAACCTCAATGAGCTTGGTTACTGTGTGGATATGGTCGATTGTGCTGAATCCTTTCCGGAAGCCAGCTTGCTCGCATGGTTGTCCTTCATCTAGCGTTCTGCTAATCCTGTTCAGGATGACTCGTGTAAACAGCTTGTAGATGACGGACAACAGGCAGATGGGGCGATAGTTGCCGATGTCGTGAATGTCTCCCTTCTTGAACAGTAGAACTGTCCTGCTGGTTTTCCATTGGGAGGGCACCTTGCATTCGGACAGGTAGCATGTGAACAGCCGAGCTAGTGTATTGATGAGTACCAATGGCAGATTCTTCAGGTGTTCGGGTCTGACTTTGTCTGGGCCTGGTGCTGTTCCCTTCTTTACTGATGAGATGGCATGTCAGATTTCAGAAGGGAGAACGTTGGGAATGACATATCCATCCTGTGGAATTTGGTATGTGGGCAGGTAGATGTGGCTATCAAAGAGATTTGATAAACATTAGCCAAGCGGCACAAATGCTGGCTGACTTCAACCGAGAATGTGGAAAGATAGGTCTACAGCTGAATCTAAAGAAAACCATGTTTATGAAAAATTAACTAGTTCCAGAGGCCCCATTCACTCTCAATGGAACAAACATCTGTGAATGCCGCAGTTATGTGTACCTTGGTTTTGAGAAGTCAACATGATGAACGACCTCAAACCTGAGCTGTGCAGGAGGAAGAAAGCGGCATGGAATGCCTTCAAAGGCATTGAAGAAATAGCTAAAAGGACAAAGAACCTCCGGCTCCGGGCACATCTCTTTGACTCCACCATTCTCCCTGCATTAACATATGCCTCAGAGACCTGGGCCCTACGAAAGCAGGATGAGAATGCTATTCGGGTCTCCCAGAGAGGAATTGAAAGAGCTATGCTTGGAATATCACGCCTCACTCAAGTGAGAGAAGGAATCCGGAGTTCTGACCTCCGTCGCTATTCCAGAGTCAGGGACGCTGTCTCGTTTGCCAAGGCATCGAAAATCAGATGGGCTGGACATGTAATGCGATTTGGAGACAACCGCTGGACTAAAGCCATTACCGACTGGATCCCACGAGATGTCAAAAGATCACGTGGCCGCCCACCTACAAGATGGTCAGACTTTCTTGTCAAGACCCTGAAGGAATGATTTGAAGCTCTTCATATTCCTGAATCAACCAGATGCCATTGGGCTACATTGGCACGTGATAGGGTCCAATGGAAATGTTACTGGCGCCCACTGGAGCAAATCGATGAATAACGGGATTCAAGTGATCAAGTGATCAAGTGATCTGACCTATTAGTTATAGGAATTTAACCCAAGTTCTCTAAGTTCTATCTAATAAATAGGTAAAAATCTTGGAACTGCATTAAAGTAAAAAACGGCACATGATTTTACTAACAATTATTCAATCCTAAATATAGTCACTGGGCTAATGGATGAATAGTAAGTGGTAAATCCATACAATGGAATGTTATTTGGCAATGGAAAAATAGTTCTGAAATCTTGAAAATGCATGGAGAAAACTAAATTTATGTTACTAAATTATAGAAGCCATTCTGAAAAGGCTATATAATTGATCATAATTATATCTCAGGCTGGGAGAGGTAAAACTATGGAGACCATGAAAAGATTAGACTTTACCAGGGGTTTGAAGGAGGGTATGATGGAAGAATAAAATACTGAATTTTAGATGACAAGACTAGTCTGGTGGAAACTATAGTGTTGGAAGCATGCCATTACACATTTGTTCCAGACACACACAAATTTACAACAGCAAGAATAAGACATAATGTTCACTGTGGACTTTAATTCCTAAATATAAATCATTATTGGCTGGACTGTCACAATTATTCCACACTAATGCCAAAGATTATAGTAAACTGCATATAGGAACTCTCTGTACTATGCACACGTTGTTCTGTAAACCTAAAACTCTTTTTATGTTTGGGGGGGGGTTTTATTGTTTTGTTTTTGTTTTTTTTTTGAGCCACACCCGGTAGTGCTCAGGGTTTACTCCTGGTTCTGTACTAAGGGATCACTTCTCTCAGGGGAATACACAATGTTTAGGGGGACAATATGGGGTGCAGTGGATCAAACCTGGGTTGTCTGCATGCAAGTCAAATCCTCTGTCTTCTGTACTATGGCTCCAACCTAGTTGGTTTTATTTCTCCCCTATCATACTCAGTGGTGCTCAGGATCTTTTTCTTTCTCTGAGCTCTGAGTATTACTCCTTGGTGCTGTCTGAGGAACCATATATATGCCGGGCATCAAACTGGGTCCTTCCTCATGCAAAGGCTGTTCCATAGCTCACTGAACTATCTGCCAGCCCCTGTTCTTTTTGAAAGATCTGCTTATTCATAAAACAGGTGGCATTAGTATGGAAGACAGCTGACCTTTCTATATCTTTCAGCTCAGCACACACAAACATACATAGTATTCTCCAATTCCTTGCTCTGGAACTTAACACTTGTGACTCTGCCCCAGCAGTAGCCAGCTGCTACTGGCTCTCCCTGTGCCCAGCCACTCATGAGGCGCCCAGGAGGGATGGCAGGTTCTAGCCCTGGCCTGCCACCCCAGCAGAGCCTCACAACAAGCCAGACGACCCCCCCCCACTCCATGAGGGCCTCCATTTTCCACACCCTGACTTCCCCCTCGTCAGAACTCCACCCAGCAGACCAGCCTATAAAAGCCTGGCTCATCGAGATCCACCCTGCTGCAGTCTTTTTTAATCCGGCCTAGGTATGCTTATCCAGAGACAGACATGGGACAAAGCTGCTACTGGCTCTCTCTTGTGCCCAACCACTAATGAGGTGCCCGGAAGGATGGCAGGTTCTAGCCCTGGCCTGCCACCCCAGCAGAGCTTCACAACAAGCCAGACGACCCCCCCACTCCATGAGTGCCTCCATTTTCCACAACCAGACTTCCCCCTCATCAGAACTCCACCCGGCAGACCAGCCTATCATAGCCTGGCTCATGGGAGATCCACCCGCTGCAGTCTTTTTTTTAATCCGCCCAGGTATGCTGATCCAGAGACAGACATGGGGGCAGAGCTGCTACTGGCTCTCACTGTGCCCAGCCGCTCATGAGGTGCCTGGGAGGGATGGCAGGTTCTAGCCCTGGCCTGCCACCCCAGCAGAGCCTCACAACAAGCCAGGCGACCCCCCACTCCATGAGGGCCTCCATTTTTCATACCCGGATTTCCCCCTCATCAGAACTCCACCCAGCAGACCAGCCTATCACAGCCCGGCTCGGTTCATCAATAAATGCTGGATTTTGAGATGATTACAAGAGTATGCTACCTGCATGGCAGAGCCTGGCAAGCTACTCGTGTCGTATTTGATATGCCAGATACCAGTAACAATTATAGACCTCATTCCCATGACCTGATGGAATGGTTTGAGGCTCTTTATGTTCCTGGAGCAAGCAGGTGCCCTTGGGCTCTATTTGCATAAGACAGGTCATATGGAGATGTTACTGGTGCCCACTCGAGCAAATCAATGATGAAGGGGAAGACAGTGATACAGTGATACAGTGATACAGACCCCCTCTTCAGGATTGCTCCTCTTCCTCTTGATTCAGTACTGCTTAGACTCAGTGTACAGCCATGATAACATGTGCCAAATTCTATTCTAGAGAGGTATTCAGCCCTGGCCACCACATTTAATGCTTCCAAACCTCAGCAGAGACTAGTGAAAGGTCTACTGAGATGGCAGATGTGGCAAGTCAGCTCAGGAAAGAACTTTTGGAAGAGATTTGGCTATCTCTTGGTTGTTCTGAAAAGTCACAGTGGATTTCAACTTGAAGGTCAGTGGCCAAAGAGGAAAAGCAGGCAAGGCAAATTGCTAAGGATCTCTAGTAAGCTGATCTTAGGATTCTTCCATTACTGTGATAGGACTATTGTTTTGAAGAACAGTGAAATTGGGTCTTTGATGCTTTATGAATGGTTCAGTAATTTGTTATATAATATGAACCCGAAATTTCAAAAAGATCTTTCTGTTCAACTGTACATCTGCCACTTGCCTAGTCATCAGACCCTCATGTGGATCCTGTGAGGCTTAGTGGTTCTCTCGTGTTCACTTGGCAGCACTGGACATTGAACTTCTCCCTGACTTCCCCCATGCTCCATGACTGACCGTCTGGACACTGAACAAGAAAACAACCTAGTTTCATCTGAAAGAACACATGACAAGAGTAACTGTCCTATGAGCATGTATCTCTCTCCAAGACAGACTAAGGCATTTGATTAGTTTTGACTGTTAGAAATTTACTTTCAGCACTTCAGTCTTTAGGAATTATTGTAATTTATGAAACCAAATGTCTTGGCCCATGCTCCCCACCTTACAACAAACAGTAATATATGGGGTCACTCCTCTAGGAAATGACACAATTAGAAATGATTAGGAAGGTGTCAGAGGCCAGGCCACAGTGGCATTTCTCCCTTCCCCACAGAAATAGTCATTTTCTGGAACAGTGTGCTAACAATTGTCGAGGGTACTAATGCCAACCTAGAACTGAGCATTAAATAGAGGCAAAAGGATACACATGACAACCTCTTAATGTATGTTCTGTAATCCATAGTCTGGGGGAGGGAAGGAAAAGATAAAGAGAGAGAAAGGGAAAGAAATAAAGAACCTGCCATGGAGGAGGACTGGGGGAGGGGGAGGGAACCGGGGACGCTGGTGGTGGGAGATGGGTACTGGTGGCGGGATGGGTGCTGGAACACTGTATGACCAAAACCCAAATATGAACTTTTTAATTGTATATATTTGTAACTGTAAAAATAAAAAAATAAAAAAAGAAATAGTCATTTTCTTCCCTTGCAAGGGGAGAGTGCATTACTGTAAATATAATGCCTTCAATGGTATTCTAAGTGGCCTTAAATAGTTCATGGACTCTCTTATCACCTGCCTTCCTCTGGGGAGGGGTTCAGACACAGGGGATAAGAGGCTTACAACCTATTATCTGTAGAACATAAAACGCAGATAACTAACACGAGAGCTCACTTAATATTGCCTTTATATTGTCATTCAAACTGGACTTCATAGAGCCCCTCCATCTGTAAACTAGTTCAAATTGAAGCTGTGTCTAATTGACTGGAATGAACAGACCACAGAGCAATAGAGCCCGTCTCTGAGTCCCCCTGGCCTGTCTACTCAGACCAGATGGAGAGACCTCCCTTACCCTGACCACTCAGAGTGGTGGCCTATGAAGATGGTGGGCGGCTGGCTCAGCGATGCTCCAGGCTGCTCATTTCACTGCATGACCTTGAGTCACACCATTCGTTCTTAATGTCTGGCAAAAAACAGCATCCAAAGATTTAAATATTTAAAATTTTTAACTGATGGTTCTTTTCCTTCCAAATTATATGGTGGGGATAAAAAAAATTATGCCTGCAAAAAATAAAATTCATCTCTCCTGAGAGCCGCTAATGTCAATGCCTACATGTAAAGGTTTGCTGAAGGAAAAAACGGAAGTGTTTTTAATTCCTTATTTATTTCTTCCTTTATTTATTTTTTTGTTCCACAGATCCTAACAACCTTATTGGATAAATGAGCCCTAAATGACCCTACTAGAGCCATGAGCTTTTTTCCAAGTCTCTAATGCCCATTGTCCATTTGTCCACTTGTACTAGTGAATGACAAAATGGAAGGAAAGTGAGTCTGCAGTGACTAGAAGTCTTGCGTTCTGCCAAATGTCCCAGTTTTATGGGTCTGGCTTCATGTGCTAGTCGATTTTATTGACATAATTGTTTGTCCCAGCTTCAGTTTATAATTGGCTAATTTTTTATCTGTGACTCTGAGTCACTTATTTATCTTTGATGTTAATTGTAAGGAAAGTAATTGAAAGAAGAGTTCTGTGTTTCTCCTCTATCTAATAGGAAGCATGGTTGAAAATCAGAATAGAGGAAAATGAGATAATCTGATTAGGCAAATGTGTGTTTGGAAGATAAATGGCGGTCATCGATTGAGTTAGAGGGTTCGATTTCGAACTGAGTCACCAATGCTCAGAAGTGCCACACAGCACTAAATTCATTCAATGTCACATCACAGATCCCAGATGGATCAGCTTTCAAACAAACTCCCAAGTCTAATCAAAGCACCTGCTTTAACCAAAGGTTATCTCTTTGTTTTCATGATCGTGATCTAGAAGCTACCTAGAGGAGAAAGGCCACGTGTACAGAACATGGGACTTTCCCATTCTACATTTAGGTGAATCTGTGTCATTAGAAACCAGGACACATTATTGGTGGGAATGCTGACTAGTACAGCCTTTTTGGAAAACAATATGGACATTTCTCCAAAGACTAGAAATTGAGCTCCCATTTGACCCAGCCATACCACTCCTGGGGATATACCCTGGGAAGCCAACAACACACAGCAGAAACACCATCCCCACGTTTATGTTCATAGCAACACTATTCACAATAGACAGAATCTGGAAACAACAAGAGTGCCCAAGAATAGATGACTTGATAAAGAAACTTTTGGTACATCAACACAATGGAATACTATGCAGCTGTTAGGAAAAATGAAGTTATGAATTTTGCCTATAAATGGATGGACATAGAGAGGATTATGTTGAGTGAAATTAGCCAGAAGGAAAACAACAGATATAGAATGGCTGCATTTATTTGCGTGACATAAATATATAGATACATATTATGATACCAATATCTAAGGTCAGCAAAACATGGATCAGGAGGTCTTTTCAAAAGTGGAATCTACCACAAGTATCTGAGAGTCAAAGATTGGGTGGGACAGAGAAGGGAAAAGTGTGCTAACAATTGTTGTAAGTGATAATACCAGCCTAGAACTTAGTATTGAATACAGGCAAAAAGATACATATATAACCTCTAAATGTATGTATCACAATCCACAGTGAAGAGAAGGAAGAGAGAAGGGAGGGAGAGAGAGAAAGAGAAAGAGAAAGAGAAAAGAGATAAAGGACTCTCCATAGAGGCAGTCTAGAAGAAAGAGGAGAGAATCGGGGACATTTGTGGTGGGAAATGGGCACTGGTGGAGGGATTGGTGCTGAAACAATGTATGACCGAAACCCAGACATGAACATCTTTGCAGTATCACGTGATACTGCAGTATCACGGCAGTATAATAAAATATTAAAAAAAAAAAACAAGACACAAGAGACCCACAAGAAAAACCTGAAGAAGCATGCAGTTCCATTGCTCAAAAAAAACATTTTTGATTATTAATCTATTTTTCTTAAACAATATCTCAGGGCTTAAATGAGAGAACCCTTTTACTTTGAAGTATTTGCTATGGTTTTTCACTTTTCAGGTATGCATATGTTTTCCTGAACCTGACTTGAAGAGGGATCCTATAAAGATAATTTTACCTTCCCCAGCAACCACAGCAGGCAATTTTTAATTAGGAAACTGGCATCAATAAGTCTGTAAATTAATTTTTTTAAATTAAAGCTATATTCTTCATAGTTGTTATAAGCATTTAAAGTGAATTCATGTATCAGTGCTTGAAGGGAATCTTAAAGCACTGGAATAATTGTTAGTTGGTATAAAAAACAAGCTAGCCATACATAATCACAAAATTGATAGAAACTGGTGTTCATTTTCATGTAACAATCAAGATTTTCATCTAATTATCATATCTAACTATTTTTGCTAGAGCTCACATGGGATGAGTGCGTGCTTGATTGACTAATAATTTACACTATACAATTGCTAAAGATCATGATAGTAGTAATTTAGAAGCATATCAATGCAATTTGTTTGTTGTGCTGAATCAATCAAAATATTGTTCCTAGATTCCCTTTAATGGTTTTGCTGAAGCAATTTTTTTCTTCTATTAGCTATTTATTTTTAACACTTTCCTTTTTGAAACTACAAAGGAATTTGTATTCAGTATATAGAGATTTATGGAGTCACATAAGTAGAAATTTCTTCTTACTTTCAATTAAATATTTCTATTTACTTTGTTCTAATAAACAATTTATATTATCTTTGAAATATGAATTATAGTCTGATGTTACTTTAAAATGTGAAATAATAGAGTATAGCATTGTATTTGACTAGGTTCAACTTTGGCTCAGGTATTTATGGTCAATAGTTTGGTAAATCAATACATTTCTTCTGCGTGTGGTGTTGTGTATATTCCCTGAATTGCACAGGGACTAGAGAGACTCCTAGGGTCATGAGAAAAGCCACAGTATGAGAAAGGACATTCAATGGAATAAAAAATGAATTTATAATTACAAATTAGTTAAAGCCATACTCAGAGAACATGCAAAAGAAGTCAAGAAAGACTTTTTGAGGAAGTGTGTTGGAGTGACATCTAAAGTAGAAATGAGTTGAGGAGGAACAGTTTTGAAGTGGAGATAGGTGGAGAGAAGAAACAATGTAAGCAAGTGTTTTGTCATGGAAAGGAGTCTGCAGCATTTAAACACAGGGAACAACCTCATTTGGTTGACTACAAGACAACTGGGGAATGGCATTAATGAGTGAAGCTAAGAAATGGAGCTTGGTTATGCACAGCCCTTTCAAAGCTTCTAGTCTCTAAATGCAATGGGAAGGCACTAAAATGTTCCTTTAAACAGCATCATATTACACATTTGTATGACTCTGCCTTTGTGTATCAATAAACTGGTGATAAACAATTAACAAGCTACCTAAGTAATCCAGTGAGAGATAATGGTAGCTTAAACAAGTACACAATGTCATAGGTGGAGATAAATAGGTTCCGTATATTTAGAAAGGCAAAATACCCACGTTGGTGATGGATGCCTGTATAGCAGGTAGGTTGGTGAGGAAGATAGTTTCAGTTTTCTCACTTGCACAACAGGGTCACTATTATATTTACTACCTAGATATTCCTTGTAAAAGGACCTTTGGGATGGTGTCTGAATTTTTTTCTGAATAAATTAAACTTATGATGCCTTTGGGATATCAAAGTAAAGATATCATATAGATAATGACTAACATTATCTAAGATCTCAAGATATGGATTATAAATATTGATTTTGATATCACTGCATATGGATAGTAATTAAAGCAGAGGGCAGAAATGTATTTCTGGGAAAAATATATAGAATTTGTTATGGAGGAAAAAACTGAACTTTGTCTTGATGGACTAAAATAATAATCATCAGATTGATGAAATATGCAAGAAATGGCATTGGATCAAGAATATCCAGATAGCCAACAGGAGCTTAGGAAGCAAACAGAATCACAGTGACGAGAGGATAAAGAAATTTGACACAAGGGACCATATCCAATAGTGCCAAGAGACTGAATACAAAGAACATTAGGAAAATATCTGTTGCATTTGGTGATCTGGAAGCTATTATCAGCACAGATGTCTAGCTTAGTCTTATCAGAGGCCAGACTGGAACAAGTCAGAAAAGAATGGGAAAAGGGAAAAATGCAACTGTAGAAAGAATAAACCGGGGCTGGAGCGATAGCCTAGCAGGTAGGGTGTTTGCCTTGCATGCGGCCGGCCTGTGCCGGCCCGGGTTTGATCCCCAGTATCCCATATGGTCCGCCGAGCACTGCCATGAGTAATTCCTGAGTGCAGAGCCAGGAGTAAGCCCTGAGCATCGCCGGATGTGACCCAAAAAAGCAAAAAAAAAAAAAAAAAAAAAGAAAGAATAAACCTTGTCAATGCGTAAGCCCCTATGTAGATTCTTACAAATAATTAAAGAAGACTTAGTCAATGTGTCATGATTTTTCAAAATGAGACCAAAGAGTACTAGATATACCCTTTGTATATCAAGGTTGATATACACTATATCTCTCTGACTTTTGCTTGAAATCGGGTTGAAATTTGAATAGGATTCCACAATGTTATAAGTCTTAAACAATGAACAGAAACATTATGAGTTTATAATCAGGTGACCCTCAGATTTAGGATTCTGTGCACAGACCAGCACCACAAATTCAGGAGGACCTTTAGTATATTTTAAGACATGTGTCCAACCCTTTGAGAAATCTCTGTCCACATCTTCTCTGCTTGGTCATAGAAGAAAGAAAACTGATAACTTGGTAGTCAGCCTATGTATTATCAATCCAGACAGACATACATAGATTCTTTGTTTCTCAATCACTTCTACCCTAATTATAGTCACACATTCATTCTTAGAGGCTTTTGTTCCTCATTAATGTTAAAGCAGATTAAGGTACTGATGTCTCTGTAAGATGAGGATGCACAGAAGGCAGACAGGTAATATAAAGGATGGAAAAGCAACTGTAGGAATTTCATCTTGCTAAGGGTCAGCTATCATGCTGTTGAAGTTTCATACAGCCATAGGAAATGTCAGACATTCAAGATTTTATGTAAAATCTGTCAATAGACCATTAGGTCAAAAACTTAAAGCTATTTCTAACCTATGATCTGCTGGTTTATGACTTCATTTATATGACTGTGCTTTGTAATTTAGTGGCTATTTCATGAGTGCTTTCTACCTGAAAACTATAGAAAGGGCTCATGGAAAGCACAAATGGCCTGACCCCTGCTCTTTCAGACTGCTGTCTAAGGAAGAGATAACATGAAATCGCTAAAGTATAAAGCAGAGAGACATAACTGCTGAAAGGAGGTAAAACTTATAAGCTTCTAGAATGCAAAGGAATGAGCTATTCATTTTGGCTAGAGAGAGAGAGAGCCAAAAGACTCAGTAAAGGAAACTTTTCTACTGGACTTTGAAGAATTTCAATGGGGAAGAAGGGAACAGGAGGAATAAACAAACTTTTAATGGTCTTTCAAATGTCCCTTTACAATTTGAAATGTACTCTTCAGCATAAAAACAAATGCCAGAATGGTATCTGACATTCCTATTTTATAAAGCTTTTTAACTTTTGTACATCAAAAGAACTCAATATAGACAGACAGAATTATTCTATAAAAAGAGAAAATTAATTAGCAAATATACCACCCAGTAATTTGCTGCTTGCTGTTAATAGGGAGAGTAGTGACTAATACATATTCTACTTTTTAATTTCCCCTAAAATTTTACCTGTAGTTTCCACCCTGCTTTTTAAATTTCTTGTATTGGACTATAATTTAGTCAAAACTCTCTGAAGCCAGGATGGTAGTCTGAGCATCCAACTTCAGTTAGAGTTTTTTTATTTTTTGTGGCCAGAGAAACCCACCATCCTCTGCTTCTGTTACCTAGTGCAGGTGGCATGCACTGCCCTGCCAGGTCTCACCAATTTTTAGTCTCCAAAGTTATCCATGTTCTTTTCTTTAGATTCTTTCCAGGTCTTTCTCTCAGGGAAAACTAATGCCATGATATGAGACAATCCATGAAAATGAGTCCACTGTCAGATGTATTTCCACAGAAAGGTGACCAGTGTGGCGACTCTAGGTTGAAATTTTAGTCAGTGTTGTAATCTGATCTCAGCACTTTGAACCCAATCCCCTCCATCAGTAGTTTATCAAACAATTCTGTGTTCTCTCCCAAACCACCTAGGCATTGTAATAAACAGACATTTCTGAGACCCACTCCCCAAATACTAACTCAGAGGTTTGAAGTGGATCTAAGCACCTGAATTTCTAATGGGAACTCTAGGTGACAGACTATGGACTTGCCCTTGAGAATCCTTGTTTCCTTAAGTTGCTCCCCACTGCCACTCTTACTTAGCACCACATATCGGCACACTTGAGGAAGGTGGATGCCAAGGGAGAAAATGGGCAGAGTTCTTAAGGGACAGAGTTCTCAAATTCAATAACAACCTGAATTTTACATAGCTGACATTCCCTCCAAATTCTTTGTTTATGTAATTAGAGAGAGGAACCAAAGGGATTGGAAGAAGGTAATGTTCATCAAATACTTTTAAGCTTTTGTCCTTTTACCAGGTCAGAGTATTAATAGGTGCTGAAAGTTTAAATGTTAGAATCAATCCTTTAATTATATTTCACATAGCACAATTTTATTCAGTAATATATTTGTTGAAAGTGCTGCTATCTTAACTGAAAATGAGTAACTTATCAACTTTTGTAATTTTTTTTGGAATTTATTTTTATTTATTTACTCTGTTTTTTAGGCCACGTGATAGCATTCAGTAGCACCCTCGCTTATAGGGGCTACTCTTGGTGGCACTGGAGGTCAAACAATAGCCTCCTGCATCCAAAGCATGTACTTGAGACTATTTAGCTATCTCTTTGTCCCATTTATTTTTATTTGTAAGAAACACATCAAGAGCTCTGCCCCTCTCATCAAGTTGATGGCAAAGGCACCTATGAAGAGAAAAAGAATCATCAAGGAAAAACATTAAAAAGTGTTGCTCGGTAGGATCAAAAATTCGCACCACTAAACCAAAGTCATTTATTTTGCCTCAGAATTTCAGGTTTAGCAGAGTTCAATTCCTTTTCAGGTGTACCATAGTTCAGTAAAATGAAGAAAATAGCTTCACTCCCCAAAACTAAACCACAAGAAAGATCTTTCTCTAGTGATCACTAAGCTGAGCTATCTCTGGACAGATTATAAAATAAACATTCATTAATGTTAAAAGATACAGAGCATTTATGAACTCTTTTTTTTTTTTTTTTTTTTTTTGCTTTTTGGGTCACACCCGACGATGCTCAGGGGTTACTCCTGGCTCTGCACTCAGGAATTACTCCTGGCGGTGCTGGGGGACCATATGGGATGCCGAGGATCGAACCCGGGCCGGCATGGGCCAGCCGCGATGCAAGGCAAACGCCCTACCCGCTGGGCTATCGCTCCGGCCCCATTTATGAACTCTTACTGGATATCTATATCTATTTCTCTGTCTGTCCCTGTTCCCCATGACAATTCCTCCTCCCTTTTCTCTCTTTTCCTTTCCTTCCCTTTTCCTTCTCTCCCTCCCCTTATTCTTCTCCCTCATCTCTGTGTCTGTCCTTCTTACACACACACACACACACACACACACACACACAAATACAATCAGTTTTTCTATGAATATAACTAGTACACACCAGCGCTCTAAGTCATTTACTGCTTCTTATTTCTTGATTTCATGAATTCTTATGGAGAACTCATTCCACTTTGTTTCTTTAGTCAATTCCACAAAAGAGAAGCCCATGGCGGATATTTAGCAGAGCTATGCCCTTAATGGGCTGCTGGGCAATTTTGTCAAACTAGTTGTTTTCTAGTGACTTATCTGTAATACTGAGGAGCAACACAATGTTATCTGTTTGTAAATAATTGGAAATCTTTCCTGAGCTTGCAGTGGGGAAATGTTTTATGGCTAAATGGAGTTGATTCTCTTGGTACTTTAGTTTTCTTACATAAATCTCCTTGTTGACCTCAAACCAATACCTACCTTTTCTCATCCTCTTCTCTCTGGAGGAAGAAGAACAAATAAACAAGACTAGACTTGCTAGAATACTATACTTTGTTAAGAGAAAGCTAGATTACTTGGTGATTAGTGTTGTTTTAATTAAATAGGATACAAATATGGAGCCCAGGGAGCTTATTTACCTTTCAAGGAAATACATTTTGATAGCAAGATTAAAATAGGATTAGTTCTTCTGCAAGAGGGATGGAGGGGCTTTTGTTCTGTAGTTTGGTGATGACTGGTTTTCAGACTCAACTCAAGATAGAGTCCAAGGGACAACAAATTCAACATTCAATTCCCCATGCCAAATTATTTTAGCAGTTCTTCTTTCATACTGTGATTTACAGTTGTCGTGAACTAGGTACATTTTTCTTTCTCAATATGCATTATTAAAGCATTAACCTAGGTGGGCTTAATACCATCACAGCAATACCATAATTTTAGTTAAAATGTTTGAGTTCTTTGGCTATCTTTTAAAAAGTTTTATTTAAAAAGCTTTCTTTATTTTGGGCTATGATTTCCATTCTGTGATGGAAAATAATCTGCCACAGAAAACTGTAGCTGATAATGCTCAGACAACCACCCAGGGGAGATAGAAATGTAACCAACCTTTTCAGAAACCCTTTGATTCCTTGTAGCTTGGAGTTGCAGGTAATTAGAAATTATGGGGTCACTGGGAGTTTTCAGTTAAGGAAAAGGGACTGTATTAGAACATGCATCCCATTTACTACCAAATGGACCAAACTCAATGCACAGTGTTAAATAATAGCTAGAAAGAGGGAGCCTCCTGCTCCACCCAAACTGCAAAGGGACTGACCTATGTGAGCAACACAACTGCCTTTTAGAGGAAAGCAGACAGAGGACTCCAGTGTCCTGCAAACCAGAAGAGGGCCCACTTGCTTGTCCTGCCTTGAAGAAAGACTAGGACCCCCGTCAAGGGTTTGTTTTCCCTGAAGGAGAGTATTTTAAAGGAAAACTATTTTTCTTTAAAAGAATATTTTCTTAAAGGTGCATGAAAGGAGAGCTCTTAAAAACTCAAAGGCAGTAAAAATTGAGGTCAAAAAGTGGAACCCACGTAGTAAGTGTATTTTATTGAGGTCACCCAGAAATAAATGCTCTTTCCTTGAGAGAAAATTTGCTTTGAAATATCGATATCAAACCACATATCCCAGTGCCTTTCTCTTATGCTTTCCTGTCTTGTTCTGGTACCAGGAGTTGGCAGTCTACCCAAGACTGGCAGTTATGGAGGCAGACAGGGTCCAGATGGAAAGATCACTTTGTTTCTAGACGCTGAAACAAAGACGCTGGCAGGTGGTGAGTCACCCGCTTGCTGAGAGCAGGTGTCTTCCCTTTGACAAGATTATGTTTTATAGAGAACTTGAAATGGACTGTAACTGGTAGCAGGTTGAACAAGTTAGGGTTCCTGAAAAGGCTGGGCTAAACCAGCTTCAGATAAGGAGCAAGGACATGGGAAACAAATTAAAATTGTGCCTGGCACAATACATCTGCCACTCATTTGACTGGAGCATGCAGTGTTAGAGCTCCTTCAGGCCTAGCCATTAAAAAGGACTAAGTTAAAACAAGCAAGGAGAGTGGAGGAAGAAGAGCAGCAGTTGGAGAAGGAGATAGGAGAAGAGAAAACAGCATGAAGTAGATTTCAGAAAAGAATTTCACAACATGTGAGCCAGTATTTTCCTTCAGTGTAAATACATTTCTCAACAATGAATTTAGGGTCTGGAACTATAGTATAGTGTATAGGGGACTTGACTTAAAAGTAGCCAACCCAGATTTGATGATTGGCATCCCATATGGTTTCCTGAGCACCTCCAGACTAATTCCTGCATGCAAGCGAAGAGTAATCCCTGGAAGTGTTCAGGGATTACTCTTCGCTTTGCACGCAGGAATTAGTCTGGAGGTGCTCAGGAAACCTCCACCCCTCACCAAATAAAAAATGAGTTTATAAAAAACAGAGGTTTCTAAACTTCTAGAAATTGACCTACTAAGAACAGAGGTTTGTAGACTTCTAGAAATTGACCTGCTATCCACTCTTCAAAAAAAAATCACTCAGTGCTCCTCAGAAATTGTCCTTCTTTACTTGAACTAACAGGAAGTGCCTTCCACATGTACCCAAGGCTACTGTAAACCTCCTGGATCCCCACATATGTGCTATCTTATACCTAGGGAAAAATTGCTTTAGAGCTCAGGTTTTCTACACAGTCCAACTCACACACAGCACACACACACACACACACACACACACACACACACACACATACAACACACACACACAAAGATTTAGACTACCCAGACAACTGAAGTAATAAATTTTTCTACCATCATACAGTGGATAAATAGCTTCAAATAAAAATGCCCAACAGCATGGGTGATTCTCATATGAATAAGCTTGAGCAAAAGAAGACCCTAGAAGGACATATCACATTTGTGCTGTTTTATAAGCACAAAATAGAATATATCAGTGTATGTAGTCAGAGGTCAAAGAGAGGTTACTGATCTGGTAAGATTTTTAGTGACTGAATGGGCATCTCTAGGGGTTGCAGTAATAGGCTGTTTCTTCTAGGTTTTGCTTACAAAGTGCACTCACTCAGTTTGTGATGATTCATCAAACTTTCCTGTACATATATTTTACATTAATTTAATATTAAAACATTTAATCACCCTATTACTTAGGATTTTATGATAGATATTATTATTTATACATTTTAAATGAAATTTGAATAGAAAAGTACTGAACTGCTGTAGAAAAAATAAATGATGTTTCATATTTAATTCTTGACATGTGGTGACTTCGTTTATGACTGAGAGAGTTGAACAGATACTGGGTCTGAAACAGACTAGAAACCTAAAGCACTGAAACATGCAATGAGTGTGTGTGTGTGTGTGTGTGTGTGTGTGTGTGTGTGTGTATATATATATATATATATACACACACACATATATATTAATTGAATCACCATGAGATAGACCATTAAAAAGCTATTCATGATTGGGTTTCGATCATAGTGTTCCAACACTCATTCCTTCACCAGAACATATTTCCCAACACATTTCCCCCAGTTTTCCTCCCACCCCCACAATCTGCCTCAATGGCAGGCAATTTCTCTCTCTCTCTCTTTCTCTCTGTCTCTCTCTCCCTTTTTCATTGAAGTTAGCAGCACAGATACTGAAGGGTTATTATCACATATATCCCTTTGCCCACTTTCTCAGTTCTAGTCTAGTGTTACTCTTTCCAATTATTATTGTCAAACTGGTCCTTTCTCTGTATTACCTACCCTCTGCCTTCCACACACTTGTGGTAGATTCCAAAAATTGACAAGTTTTCCTGCACCCTGTTTTCCCTGACCTTAGATATTAGTCTCATACTATTTTTCTTTAAAATCCACAAATGGATGCAGTCATTCTATAGCTGTCCTTATCCATTTGACTAATCATTTCAATCAGTATGATACTCTCCATGTTCATCCATTTATAGGCAAATTTCATGACCTCATTTTTCCTAACAGCTGCATAGTATTCCGTTGTGTAAATATATGATAGTTTCTTTATCCAGTGGTCTGCTCTCGGAAACTCTGGTTATTTTCAAGTCTGGCTATTAATAGTGCTGCAATGATCATAGCATTGCAAATGGTGTTTCTACTGGGTTTTTGCGTCCCCAGAATATATTCCCAGAATTGGTGTTGCTGGGTCAAATGGGAGCTCTATTTCTTGTGTTTGGAGGAATGTCCAAAGTCCAGAACTACTGTTTTCCAAAAATGCTGGGCTAGTCTGCATTCCCACCAACAATGAAAGAGAATCCATTTCTCCCCACATCCATGCCAACACTGGTTGTTGTTGTTCATTTTGATGTGTGCCAGTCTTTGTGGTATGAGATGGTATCTCATTATTGTTTTGATTTGTATCTCCCTGATAATTAGTGATGAAGAGCACTATTTCATATGCATTTTGGCCATTTGAATTTCTCCTTTGAAGAAGTTTCTATTCATTCCCCCTCTCCATTTTTTGACATGGTTGGATCTTTCTTGTAAAATTCTACCACTACCTTATATAATTTATATATTAACCCATTATCAGATGGGTATTGGCTAACGGTCCTTTCCCAGTCTATGGGCCATCTTTGTATCTTGGTCACCATTTCTTTTGAGGGTGCAGAAGTATATTAGTTTAATGCAGTCCCATTTGTTTATTTTGCTTCAACTTGCTTGATCAGTAGTATTTCATCTTTGATGATGCCTTTAACTTTAATGTCATGAAGGCTGTTGCCTACATTTTCTTCCATTTACCTTATGGATTCAGGACTGATGTTGAGGTCTTAATTCATTTTGATTTGATATTATGCATGGGGTTAGATAGAAGTCAGTTCATTTTTTTTCTTTTGCATGCAGCTGTCCAGTTGTCCCAGCAGCACCTGTTAAAGAGGCTTTCCTTGCTCCACTTCATATTTCTTACTCCTTATCAAAAATTGAGTGATCATATTTTTTGAGAGTTGAATAGAATATCCAACTCTATTCCGTTGTTTTGTGTGTCTATTATTATTCCAATATCACTGTATCACTGTCTTCCCGTTCATCATCGATTTGCTCGAGCGGGCCCAAGTAACATCTCCATATGTCCTGTCTCATGCTAGTAGAGCCCAAGGCATCTGCTTGCTCCAGGAACATAAAGAGCCTCAATCCATTCCGAATGAGGTCTATAATTGTTACTGACTCGCAGACATGGGGCAGAGCTGCTACTGGCTCTCCCTGTGACCAGCCGCTCACGAGGCGCCGGGAGGGATGGTGGGTTCTAGCCCTGGCCCACCACCCCAGCAGAGCCTTGCAACAAGCCTGACGACCCCCACTCCATGAGGGCCTCCATTTTCCACATCTGGACTTCTCTCTCGTCAGACCTCCACCCAGCAGACAAGCCTATCACAGCCCGGCGGTTCATCAATAAATGCTGGACTTAGAGATGCCTACAAGAGTATGCTACCTGCACGGCAGAGCCTGGCAAGCTACCCGTGTTGTATTTGATATTTGATATATATGCTAAATACCAGTAACAATTATAGATTATTATATTCCAATATATGCTTTTTTAAATTACTATCACTTTGTAGCACATTTTGAAGATGGAGACATCACATTTTGATGTCTCCCTTCTTTCCAAGGATTATTTCAGCTATTTATGAGGGTTTATTGTTCCATATGAATTTTAGGAGTGTTTGATCAATTTCTTTGACAGGTGTCCTTATAGGGACAAATTCATCACAATGTTCTCTTGCTCACCCTTGAGCCATTATGAGATCTTTTCCATCTTCTGTGATTGCCTGAGTGCTTTTTGCAGCTAATAGTCACCCTCACTGATTCTGTCTTCTGCTATTGTCATTGTTCTGTTGAGGGCACCTATTGAGCTTTTCATTTCAGCTACTGATTTTTTTTATTAATGACACTTCTTTTTGTAGTTTTATTATTTATACTCCCATTTCCTCCTATATTTCATTGTCTTTCCATTCTATTGTTTCTTTCACATTCTCCTGTATTTTATTGGCTATCCATTCCACTGTTTGTTTGAGCTCATTATACATCCTCACCATTTCATCTCTGAATTCTTTATTAGAGAGATTGTGTGTGTAGGTATTTTTGCTGAAACTCCAGGGCTCGTGTCTTCATCTACTCCTCATGGTGGGGATCTCTGTTGTTTCCCTATGACCTCATGATACTCTGGAGTATGATCCTTCCTGTTCACTCTCAGTGTCCCCTTACCACTGGTAGGTAGGACTCAGGGAAGCTCAGTAAATGATGGTCTCCTCCTTCAAGGATATTATCTTCCTGTTTTATGTTCCTGTATGACTTGAGTGGGGCCTGTAACAATGATTCAGAGGACATGTTCTTTGGCCTGAAACTTACTGTTGCTTTTAGATTGGGATTGTATTGATTCTTGTGTTTGCCATTATTTTTGTGAGTTTTGTGGTATGTTGATTGGAATAGGCTAATGGACGAATGGCCTAATGTGATTGGGGTAGCTATGCTGTCCTTGTGAGAGTCTTGTATAAGAAGACAGGATGTGATTCCAATCCAATATGGAAGGGAAGATTAACTTTTGGCGCAGTGATCAGCTGCTACCTGGGAACCACATCCCCCATGCATTGGTGTAGGTCCTGAGCTCACAGTTCCAGTTCCATATCTGGGTTCTGCACGTCTAAGAAATAGAGTTGTCCTTCCTTACCAAGGTGCTTTGCAATGGGTATCTTATGGATAACTTCTGACATATATTTTTAATTCCCTTCCCAATAAAATTCAAATCATGATTTGTCTTAAGTTAACCTTAAATTGGAATTGCACTCTACTTATGTCTCAGGTTGAATGTTAAAATTGTGCCTGGTACATAAAAATGAGTTATTTTAAATATGTGTGTATGTTAGAGAGAGAAAGAGAGAGAGCACTCTTGTGGAAAATAGTTAAAATAAACATTTTTTTCTAGATTCTTTTTATTTCCACTTACATGTATATACTCTGTCTGCACCACCCAACCCCAGTAGGTGAGAAGTCGCTGTACAACTTGATTTTATTAAGTGCTGAATTGTAACACAGGGCATAGGGTGATAATAAACTAAATTAGTATCAGGAAGGTTGAGATCTAAAGTCAGCATTTCCCCTTTCTCACACAGATGATTTGATAAATCATGTCTTCTCTCAGAGGCCTCTGTTTCTTCATTTGCAGAAGAGACCAGTTGAGCTGAATGCCCTCTTAAAAAAGTTGTACATAGATACAAATAGACAAAAGGTCAACAAAACTAGATATAACCCAGTATAAAAATCCCACCAGAAGGGTTTTTTCAGATTCTTTTGCTTGCTGATTTCTAGGGTTGAGGAGTAGAAATCTTTTAAGATGGATGGGATCCTGACAGTGAGTTTATGTACCCCTCTTAGAGAGAAATCATTTCAAACTGTGTCTGTATAGCACCAGAAGTTTAGAAGTTGTCACTAGACTTTCCTTAGATCTCAATTCTTCCGTTATCACAGATCATATCTTACTGTTTTTACTTAAAATACTGAGTTTTAATAAAGAAAGAAAAAATAAGGCCCTAAAATGGAATATGTCAAACTTGAGTCACCTTTGTCCTTCTAAATTAAGGAAGTACGCATTAGCCCAAAGCTGGGGGACTCTGCAATTGCAATAAATCCCACCATCAGTGTGTCACTGGGGTTATACTATCTGGTCAGGTTATATTCCACCCCCTAGAGGAGAAGTGGTTTATGAAGGACTGGCATATTGAAGGTTAAGGGAACATTCTCAATCTGGGCAGATTTCAAACTTGGAAGCACTATTGTTACCAAGGGACTGTTTCCAGCACTATAAATTTTCCTTATTTCTTCTAAAACTTAGAATTGGCATAAGGTACAAGACCTTTAGCGGAGTGAACTTTAGTCCCTCTGGGACTGCAATTCAGGCACAAGGCTTGAGCTGTGAGATGAGCTGCCACAGCAAATTGGTTCAATTCCTCTTCCAACTGGAAGCTTTAACAATGGACTGCTGCCTGTCACTGGTCTGAAGCTCTTCAGACAAACAAACAAAAACAGACATTCCAGATTAAATGTCTCAAGTTTGGAAGCATTTTAATGAGAAAAGCTAGAACTTATCACACAATGAGTTTGTTTCTCAGACAATTACAAGAGCACCCATTCAACTATTTATTACAGGTGTTTTTTAAGTAAGAATGACTAGCTCTGAGCCTTCTCAAGGTGATGGCATGTGCAAGAGATGTAGCTCCTTACTTCCTTAAAGTTGGCTTTTCAGAATGAGAAATAGCTCAAGAAAATTGTCTATAAGACGCTTGGAAAGAACCCAAATCTGATCTTGGGCAAGACCTCACAGAATGCCCTCAATATATCTTTTTATGTTAGTTGCAAGGAGTAACTGAAAATGTGGCTCTGAATGCGTCCATTATTTTGTTGTTGTTGCTCCTATTGTTAAACTACTGCAAAGTCAGGACTTTGCATGGCCTACTAATAAAACTTATGAGACATAAAAGGAACTGGAGTGCTTGCTCAGACTCTTTGAAGGAGAAAAAAGACTGTTACTGGCTGGTATCTGACAATTCCCCTACTCACGTAATAATGTACTTTGTGTGAAAAGGTGACAATCTAGGACTTAAGACCAAAATTTATTGTCATGGATGCTACTTACTCCTGAAAGTAGTTAGTTCCTCCAGTGCGGATGTGAGGGGTGTGTGTGTGTGTGTGTGTGTGTGTGTGTGTGTGTGTGTGCATGTGTGTGTGTGTGTGTGTGTGTGTGTGTGTATTAGCTGCATTGAGTCCATGCATTAGTTTAAAGTGTTGTGTGGTAATTTCAGTTCTGTACTTGTTTATGCTTTATTAATTATTTAAAGGATGTCTAATCTTATTTTGTGAACTTTTTGCTGATAATTTCTTTGTTTGGGGCGGAGCAATAGCCCAGCGGGTAGGGCATTTGCCTTGCCGCGGGCTGCCGGCTTCTGCCGGCCTGGGTTCGATCCCTGGCATCCCATATGGTCCCTGAGCACCACCAGGAGTAATTCCTGAGCAAAGAGCCAAGAGTAACCCCTGAGCGTCGCGGGATGTGACCCAAAAAAAAAAGCAAAAAAAATTTTCTTTGTTTATCTCATGTAATTTCTCTTAGGTTCATATTGCACTATTAAATAGAATTTCAATGCAGAAGGAGATACTCTCTGGCACTCAGAATGTACTCACCTTTATAATAATAATCTTTGAAAATTAGTTATGTATGTGAACTTTGTTATCTGATCTAATCTCATCTAATTTCATTGAACTAACCTCTGAATGAATTTCAGACCAAATACAAAGATACTCCACATAGACACTGATTCTAAAATAAACAGTACAAAATTTTTTTTACCACAATGGTAGAATGTGTATAAATATGTCAGAGAACAGAGGTACAGTGAGCGCCTTTGTTTATGGTTAGTGGAAGAGGGTTTTCAATTAAAGAAAAGTGAAACTTATTTGAGTCCTATAAATGTACATATTTAGAAAATGTATGCACCACAGTAACTATCCATCATTGAAATATTGAAATACTTTTCCTTACTAATTGAAAATAACCTTTTTCTTCAGCCTTAAAATGACTGCCCAGCTCTTCCCAGAGGATCCCAGACCTCCCCAGCAATTTAGCAATTTGAGGGATTTAACTGGCACCACGCAGAGCCTTCTGGCCATAGTGGCAAAGCATCAGTTTAACCAGAGATTGTTGATAAACCATGGCAGTGTGAATGCCTGAATGTGATATCAATTAGGAGCATGGCCCCAGGCCAGCATTCTGGCTCCCCCAGTTACTAGCTTGGTGACCTCAAACAAATAATAACCTTTCTATGCCTCTGTTTCTTTATCTGTTAAATGAGCATGACAAAAGTATTCAACAGCATTGAGTTTGTATATGCAAAATGCTTTGTACAGGACATATATAAACGTTGAGATAATGATAAAGTTGATGGAAATAATCACTGATCAGGACATAGGAAAGACTAAGTACCATGAGGTGAATCTTAGTGGGTGTTTGATGTTGACTGGTGAAAAACCAGTTAGATCATATCTTCCCTATTAAGAATTTTCATAACTAATAATCACTGAGATGTTGTGTTCACTGAGCTTGATCAGTAACCCAAATGGTGGTAAACTACCATTCTTATGCTCTATGAGGGTTATCTTTGTGAATATATATCACAAAGATATAACAAATCCCTATTGTCAGTTATTCTAGAATTTGTGCCCTCCATATTACCTAAAGGATAATAAGTGATACAACTAGGAATGTTCTGATTAGTGAATCATATATCTCTGCAAAATGCTCATTTCCAGTCTTTCAAGAGAGTACACAGTCCTAAAACAGTGATTCTGGCCCCATTAGCATAATATCTACTTGGTCTCCTAAAGTCCTCCAGAACTCTTGGCAATTTTTGGTCTGGATGAGGTTCATGTCCAAATTTACATTTGAATAAGATGGCAGAAGCATACAGTGGAAGAGGTGAGGAGAGAAAAAGAAAAGATTCTGTAAAGATCCTATGACTTGTGTGCTAAAACCATCTTCCTTCCAATACAGCACAGATTGCGTTGGGTGGAGGTGGGGAGCTGTGAGAAGCTCTGATGGATTTATAGTGATGTTCTTGCTATTATTCATGGTATAAATAACAAAACTAAATATTCTTTGAGATTAAGGTAGTATTTTCATGTCCACCAATTAAGATAGATGAGAACATGGAAGTGTGAATGACAGTAAGAATATCTGATAGGAGATCTAGATAAACCCTGTATTTCCTTCCTGTCCTCTACTGCCCCTTCCCTGTATCCCCTTTTCTTTTTCAGTATATCACAATCCCCCAACCAAATGACAGGGTACATTATTCCAGTAACTACTATTGGGATAGAGCAGGGTATTCCGCTTGGGATTGGATTCTCTTGAGAAACCATCCACGCCATAACTGCTTCTATAGCCATGATCTATTTCCTCTATTGTATCAAGCAGTTTCACAAAAGAATGTAGGAACACCAGTCCAAAGAAGTCCATAAATTATAGAAAGACTTTTTTTAGAAAATGTAAGTTATTCAAAGTGATTCTGCACTATGGCAGAGAGTTGATAAACCCCCTCAGGAATCAAAGACAATAAGAGTGTGTCTGCCATCTGAGTGTTCTACCTACACTGAGCCCAATTCTCTCATTTTTGTGGGCAATAAGGCCATAGCAGTCATATGGAAGGTAGTGCTCTCTACACACTCAAGATATGAACAGTTTTTCTCTTTTCTATCTTCACAAGAGTTAATTTCCAAACGGTTTGGACACACATGACACTGACACTATTTTTTATCTTGTTTATTTAAAAATAATATTTATGAACCCATGGTTAAGATTTATTAACTGGTCCTCACTACAAAAAGAGATTGGTTGATTTTGGTGCCAATAAATGTTCTATTTACTAAATAGCTTAAATGTATAAGTTCAAGTGGGAAAGAAGCAGGTGTGCAGAGGACATCTGTTCTGGAAACTCTGGTTTGAAGTCCATTACTTTCCTTATTTTTGCACAGTAGAAACAAGTTGTTACTTTTTTATTTTCTAAAATCCACGAATATGTCAAGGGCAGTGAGGGCACCTGACCTGTGATTTGCACAGAAAACATTGACAAGAGCAGAACATTATGAGTAGTAAAGGAACTACAGTTAATACATTTTTCCCAATTCAGCATGTTGTTAGGAAAACCCTGAACATATTACTGATGGCTGGCGACCAAGCTCAGAGCTTGGAAAAGCTGTCCAACTGAGGGCTCCTTAGCCCTAAATGTTTTGTCTCTGATGGTGTCTTTGCTATATCAAGGCACTACGGAATGAGACAAAACTGTCAAGGGGACGTAAAGATTACCCCCCCAATTGCGGGCAGCAGATGGTGGCTAATGGCAAGTGTTTTTAACAGAGCTTTATTGTTCCAGGTTGAGGAATTAACGTGTCTCTGTGGGGGTTTTCTGGATTTATTTATTTATTTTCTATTTTAAAAAGTCACTTTGTAAAATGACAGTGTGACATGCATCGTAATTTTTGCCTGCTGGGCTCTCATGTTTGCTGGCTCTCATGTCAGCCCTGTCTTTTCGTTTTCCTGATGAGGGGGTGGAGGTGGGCTCTGGCACAAAGTGTGTTTTATTCTAAGCTTGGACGAGTAATAAAGCAGGCATCGATTCTTCCAAATCAGAGCTAGGAATTGTTTCTAGTTTCAGAATAATTTCAAAAACTCTGAAATCAAAGTGAAAATGGCCTGTTTCAACATGTGAGGTGGGTTTTACACCACCCCAAGCCCATAACACCAGGCCTGTTTGTACCCGCTATATTGGCCTAATAGTCTTAGAAGATAAAGCTTATTAATGCTTTTATTTCTCTAACAAAGCAAAGTTAGTTGCTGCAGATTTATATCTGATTTCTTAGTGATTATCTTTCTGTTTGATTTCTAAATCCTGAGTATTTGTTGGACTCCAACAAGTTGTGACTAACCAACAGGGCAGTTCAATTAATGAAAGCACAAAAAAGGGCTGGAAACAGGGAGAGAGCCCACGAGTTGTTTCCCCATGTCCTTCCCTAGTAGATTCACCTCAATTATTAGAAGAGGGGAAGCTATAGCTGATGAGCATCTCACCTCCTTCCTACAGCCTTGACCGAGTATGGGGAGGTTGGGCCCCACATTCAGTAGAGCAATGATAAACAGACGCCCTGAGAAGTGAAGAGACAATAGTGTCCCCCACAGTCCACTAAGTTTTTTGAATCTCCATAAATAGTTCCTCAGCTTAATCTGAAACTCATATTGCCAAGCTCCAGATTATTCCTTCCAACATTGCCCTTCTTGCCCATTGAAAGTTTATGACCTGTTTTCAGGCCTTTGCAGAACTAGACACATTCAAATTGCAGCAATGAGCAAATCAGAATCCAGCTCAAAGTCAACCTTTTGCAGTTGCTAGACTTGCTGGAGAGAGAAGCAGGAAGGAAAGATTGATATCTGTTGCTCTTGGGCTATGTTTCTATTTTGGCATGAACTTTCAGAGCATGGCCTTCTTAGGAAGGAAATTCTGGAGCAAGACCTTCCGTCTCATGTAGACATCTCCCCTGCTGCACTGGAATTCAGGTCAAACACCAAGGCCTGCCACGGTAAGTTCAGGACAGCTTCACAGCTGGAAACCTGTGTACCTTGGTCACCAGCTGTTTCTAATTCTAAAAAAGAAAACAGCAAACAAGCAAATAAAAGATCAGTTTCCTTACTTGACAATCATCATCAGTTTAGACCTGTTATATTCTCTCAGGAAAAGTAGAAAATCTCCCACACTTTTAAAATTACAAAACAAGCAGCTCAACCTCAAAGATGACAATACTGCCACAGCACACAGGTACCAAATAGACAGATTTTCCTCATCCTCCTCCATCCCTGCAGTGGCACGCATCTTGGACAGAATGTGTATCTCCGGGAGAATAGAAAACAGAATTCTGTACTTTGGCTGCAGACAAGAGCCCCATTACTAATTAAACCACAGCATCCTGAACATGGAATCATTAGCTAGTGGTACCTCCAGCAAAGTTAGAAGGTTCTGTTGAAAAGGGTAATGAAGCTTTGGCACCTCAGATCAACTTTAGAAATAGCCTTGATGTCACACCTGCTGTCTCTTATTTTCACATCTCATCTCTCCCTCTACTAAGCCATCTTGGAGAGAAGACACTATCTCAAAATTTTTTGTTCCATTCAAGTCTTATGTAGAGAACCAGTTGTTTAATGATTAAGGTAAAATTCAAAATGTTCTACATATCCATTAAGATGCCTTGGGCTGCCAATAACAGAAAGTGCCATTTGGCCTGCCTCAAATAGCAAATGGAATGATCTTCTATATCAAGTAATTTAAGCATAAATACGTCAGCAACTAACTCCAGGATATGAGGGCCATGATTCTGTTTTCCTTTCTCTAGACTAATCTAAGCATACTGGCCTATTGTTGACAAACTGCCCCTCCAACTTTCATGATGACTTAAAGACTAAAAAATTACCAGCAAACAACAGTGTGAGGCAGCCACAAGTCATTAAATCTAGAGCAAATCTGAGGCAAATTAAATCTAGAGTTAAAGAGCTGACCAACACCAATATTCTTAATGAACAAATTCCTGAACCTAAATATCTTGAAATACACTCTCGAGATGATCTTTCTTAATTATTAAGACAATAAAGAATAATTCCTTATATTTGCTTTACAAAACAATAATTACATTTTTAATGCACAGTGGAATTTCAAAAATAATTTATAGAGGGCCCTTAGAGGGAGAGCAAGCAGGACATTTGCCTAGCAAACAAGCAGCCTGTATTTAACCCCCAGCACTCCAAGTTCTTCCAGGAGGGATCTCTGTGTATAGAGCCTGGAGTAAACCCGGAGAATTGTTGGGTGTGCCCTCCCCAATTATATTTTATAGAAATGGTGAGTTATTTTGTAATGTTGATATTATATGTTAACTTGACTGAACTAAGTAATGCCTTTTATGACAAGAAAAACATTTCTTGGTGCTGCAAGGAAAGTGTAAATGGGAGGTAGATAATCTAGATGGTCCAACTGGTCATTTTTAAGTCTCACATGAGATAGCAAATAAAGAGATCTAATGCTGGAGAGAAGAATGAATACAGAACACTCAATAGTTAGCTTTCCACATATGCATACATAGGACAAGAAGAAAAATAAGCAAGGAGAACTTTTTAAGTCAGAGTAAACTCTTATTTACTTTTCATTAAACTTTTCTGTCTCTCTAAAAAAAGAAAGACGAGGAGAGGAGAGGAGAGAGAAGAGAGGAGAAGAGAGAAGAGAGGGAGGGGGGGGAGGGGAGGGGAGGGGAGGAGAAGAGAGAGGAGAGAGGAGGAGAAAAAGAGGGCAAGAAAAAAGATGTGGGGAAAGACAGGGCAGGGTTATAATGAGTAGCTCGCTATGGAGCACCAATGCTGAGCAATGGCCATCAAATCAGAAATTGAGGACAGTGGCCAAGAGCAGTGAGAAGTGGTCAGGAAGAGTGGCAATTGAGTTTCTGTCCCAGATGTGGAAATTCCTTGTTTCTAAGTCTGTTGCAGTCAACAAGAATGTACCTGCTTAGGCTGTTAAATTAAAAAGCTGGAATATCAAAATGCATCTGGTGGTCTGTGTGCTAATCTTACATATATTTCACAAGTACTTTAATAGAGATGGAATCCATTGTAACATGGGGGTGACTGTGATGTGGTTTCCAAATAGACTGAATTGTTTACACAGAATAGAGATCACTGTTACCAATGAGATTGGACATCCCAAATTGCACAGGATCTAATAGAACAAACAAGTAGAGGAAGGGTGAATTAGGTCTCATATTTTGAGCTAGGATGGCTTTTTGTCCTGCTCTTGGACAAGGGCTTCAGCATTAAACTCTCATAAGGACTTACACTAGTTGTCAGTGTCCTTATTCTTGGGTTTTAGGATTTGACTGAATAATGTCAATCACTTTTCTGGTTCTCTAGCTTGCAGACAGCAGATTAGGGGACTTATTGGTCTCTGTAATTGTGTGAGTCTATTCCTACAATAAATCTCTTGTTGTATGCCTCTACCGATCTGTCTTATCTATCTGGGATACCTCATAATTTACACAAATTATCCAGTGTCTGTTGTTTCTCAAATCCATCTGTCACATCAACTCAAAATCACATAGGCTAGAACGGAGAATTAAATACAGGCAAAAGATACACATAATAACCTCTAAGTGTATGTATTGCAATCCACAATATGTAAGAGAAGGAAGAGGGAAAGAGAAAGGGGGAAGAAAGAGAGAAAAGAGATAAAGAACCTGCCATAGAGGCAGGCTAGGGGGGGAGGGAATTGGGGACATTGGTGTTGGGAAATGGGCACTGGTGGTGGGATGGGTGCTGGAACACTGTGTGACCAAAACCCCCCAAACATGAACAACTTTTTAATTGTATATTTCACGGTGGCATAATAAAATATTAATTTTTTTAAAACCACATAGGAGGTTTTGTATGCCATGTTTCCTCAGAGTCCAGCAGACTAGCAAAACTTATGTGGGGAGAAATTCTGGTCTTGACTAGACAGCAGAGGAAGAAAATGTGATTTTCCCACCTATCAAGAAACAGATGATGCTGCAGAAATCTAGCAAGATAAAGCATTAAATCTACAATGAACTTAGAAAAAGAGGAATAACCAAGTTACCTGAAAAAAAATGGTGGGGGGTGGGGGCAGGACTAAACTGAGAATTGAAAGCACAGCACCTGAATTACTGAATTAGAATGCTGAGTGGTGGTCCCCTAATTGTATATTCAGGGAGAGGAAATGGTATCTTAGACTTAAGTCAGAGGGGAGCAGGGTGCATGACTCAGGTATAAACCTTGGAGCTTCCTCGGGTGGCTGACTTATTAGAAAGGTCAATTTGAAAATATCTCTGGACCAGAAATACAAGAGAGAGGGTTTGCCTGTGATTTGGAGACAGAAGAATAATGAGGGAGAAATAAATTTTTCTTTATGGAAAAAAACAGTCTAAGAATTAAAACTGTTAGAGTGTTTTTAAGAGTGTACTTAGAGTGATCAAAATTTCTTTTGTAATGTTCTGGTTTAAAATATGAATTCTGAAAAAAATAAAACAAAAAATATGAATTTGACAAATGAGGACAATACTCTCCTTACCTGCACCTTTTTTTGCCTGGTGATACAAATATGAAAAGCCACATTCCTGTTTCACAAACTCCTGCACTAAGAACATAATGTGGTCTCATAACTGGTGATATTTTTGAGGTCTTTGGCAGAAGTAAATCTTCTGAGATCTCACTGCCCCAAGTGCAGCAGGACCCCTGCTCTGGAAGATGGGGTGGGGAGATTCTGTTAAAATTGTGTCTATAATAAAAGTTATTACACAAGAGGAGTCACTTCACCTCCAGTGAGAGAAGTCATACTATCATACAAGATTCAAAAAGCTGGAACATCATAAAACGACCAGGTAAGGCCCAAAAAGAATAGTCACTGTGACTCTGAAGAGCATCAGCAGAAAACTTAGTGCCCAACTGATTTTCTCTCCTTAGCTGGGGAGTTTCTTTCTCTTTTACTTTCCAATAAACTTTTCCTTTTTTTAAAACAAATTCAGAGTACCTGTAGATACAAATGTCCCAGTGTGGGTGTGGATGTACCCTATAAAATTACTAGGTGCTGAGTAATAGCACAGACAGATCTTTAAAATGTATCAATATGGTTGACTATTTGTCATTTTTCCTTGTAATTATGTCAATTTTCCTTTGTATAATTGAATTCTATGTGGAGATTGCAATTTAGCAGTTTTTTTTTATACAGCCCTGGTGAATTTTTCCTTCTATCATTAAATTATAATCTAACCTTCATCATGCTTTATACAAAAGCAAGTTCTTTCTCATATATTCATAAAGTTGTAATAGTTATAAACTGAGCTGGGGTTTTATTTGATATTTGTATGCACATGTTTTTGAGGGAGAAAGGAAAGGTTTAGTGTTGAAAGGTTTAGTAATTCCATACCATGTTTCCATGAGTGGCTTCACCCCCCAGAAAAAATTATTTCTTGGGACTAGCGGTACAGCAGATAAGCTAATGTACTTGGATTGCATGTGACTGACACAGGTTCAACCCCCCAGCATCACTTTAGAACACTGAGTACTGCCAGTACTCTCCTGAGCACAGAACTAGGACTAATTCCTCAACACGGCTGTTCCCCCAATTACAGATGAACAAAAAAGAATTTAAAAATAATTTCCTAACAAAAAATTTATTGTATAATTTGGAATGTATAAATATTTAAAAAGTCTTATAGTTTTAAATATTTTTGTGTTTTATTCTCCCTGCCCCTCGAGGTGTTGCAGGTGTGGCTACAGTGCCTGGCTGCATCAGTAGGTGGCAGACAGGAGACAGGCTTGTCCACACCTAGGGCTCTACCCCATGGGCCCTGGATGGTTGATGGTCTGACATAGAAAAAGACTGGGCCCCTGGGATGAACCCAGAGCTATGGCAGAGCCTGGCAAGCTACCTGTGGTGAATTTGATATACCATACACAGTAACAATAATGGACCTCATTCTCAACAAATGGAGACGTTACTTTGCACCCGCTGCGAGCAAATAGGATGAACAATGGGAAGACAAGTGACAAGAGACAAGTGATGTTTTATTCTATAAGTTTTAAATATTTAGTATGAGAGTCTTTGACTTGTAACTGATGAGTTTAGTTACATTTTAGAGTTATTGATATAATTGACTTTGTTTCTTTTATAACAGTTGTTCTCCCAGTTTACTGTATTTTTCTTGCCTCTTCTTTGCTGCATTCTAATGATGACTTTAGGATTTGTCAAATGAAGATGCCAGCAAAATAGTCAACACTACAGCATGTAAAAAGGAATTTATGATTCTGATGTCACTGTTCTAGATTTTATTTCCTGTATGCTTTGTGTTGATTTGAAAATTACATATTTGGTTCCCTATTTCTTTAAGCTTATTATTTGAATTTTAACCATATATCTGTCTCAATAAATTCTAAAATTAATTGATATTCTCCAAATTAATTTAGATTCAATTCAATCACAATGAATACCAGCAGGCTTTTTCTGGAGCTTAGTAAATGTGAGCTAAAGTTATAATTTTAAAATATATGAAGAATAGCGGGGCGGAGCGATAGCCCAGCAGGTAGGGCGTTTGCCTTGCACGCGGCCGCCTGTGCCGGTCCCGGGTTCAATCCCGGCATCCCATATGGTCCCCCGAGCACCGCCAGGAGTAATTCCTGAGCGCAGAGCCAGGAATAACCCCTGAGCATCGCCGGTGTGACCCAAAAGCAAAAAAAAAAAAAAAAAAAAAAAATAAAAAAAATATATGAAGAATAGAAAAAAGATCACAAATAACACAGATAATTTTGAAGAAGAAAGAGGAAGAGAAATAGGAAGGATTTTCAGATAACAAGACTTACTAAAAAGCCAAAGTAAACAATGTGATATTAGCATAGTGAATGGCAAACAGAGAATATGAAATATGAAACTGAAAAGTGATCTCTCCCTTTCCCTCTTTTTCCAGTCCCTTTCTCCACCACAATATTACACATGGGGAAAAAGTAACATTTTAAGATCTCAAGGAAAGAATAGTCTGTCTAATATGTGATGTGGGGATTTTCTATGTAAAGAGATATCTTTTAAAAAATTTAAAGTAAGATTTTAACCTTATTTCATAAAAAATACACACATCTAACTCAAAATAAGCTAAAATCTTAAAAAGAGAAGAAAGCAAAAGTGATATTTGCAGAAAATAAATAGAAAAGATTAAAACAGATTGTCATTGGAAAGGCTTTTCAAACTAAAATATAAAATATGTGTTATAAAGTAGAATATTATTTCTCCCCATTTTATGATGAGGTTGGATGTTTATTTCTTGTAAAGTTCTTACTCATAACTCATAAGAACTTACTCATGACTGAAAGTTTAAAACCTTTGACTGACATCTCTCCATTTCCCAGTTCCTGAAAGTCACCATTTGGCTATTTCTATGAACAACTATTTAAGTTTCTCATACAACTAGTATTGTTCAGTATAATATTCATTTTCTGTGACCCAAAAAGCAAAAAAAATTAATGCATTTGAGATCCATATTCTCTCACGTATTTCCAAATTATACTTCATGTTTTTTAAAAAAAAAAACAAACATTGGTCTTAATTTCCAGCATAAGATTTATGAATACTTTCTGAATTATTATTTATCAAATCATTGTGTGATGCAGTTAGAAGGCTGTTCATGATTGGGTTTCAGTCATGCAATGTTCCAATACCCTTTTATCCACCAATGTCCCGCTTTTCCCTCTGCCACCCCCTGCCTCCCTATTCCCCCAACCTGTCTCTATGTCAGGCACTTTCTTTCTCCCCCATTGGGCATTATGGTTTGCAATTCAGATAATGAAAAGTTATCATTTTTGTTTCTTTACCTACTTTCAGCACACAGTTCTTATAGAGTGATCATTTACGACTATCTTTGTCATAGTGGTCCATTCTCTATCCCAACTGTCTTTTCCCCAAGTTGTTGAAGAAGGCTTCCAACTGTGAACCCAATCTACTGGCCTTTGTTTCTACTGTTCTTGGGTATTGGTTTCACATTATATTTTTTTCTTTACATCTCACAAATGAGTTCAATCATTCTATGTCCGTCCCTCTCCTTCTGACTCATTTCACTCCAGCATGATACTCTCCATGTCCATCCATTTATAAGCGAATTTCATGACTTTGTTTTTCCTAACAGCAGCATAGTATTACATTTTGTAGATGTACCTTCGTTTCTTTAACAAGTTGTCTATTCTTGTGAACTGAGTTGTTTGCAGATTCTGACTATTGTGAACAGTGCTGCAGTAAACATAGAAATGCAGATGACATTTCTGCTGTGTGTTTTGAAGCCATGGGGTATATTCCCAGAAGTGGCATTGCTGGGTCATATGGCAGCTGAATTTCTAGCTTTTGGAGGAGCAAGTAATATGGAAGTGGAAGAAGCAAAGTCTCTCCAACAAATGGTGATGGGAAAACCGGACAGCTACATGCAAGAAAATGAATTCAGCCCTCTCTCTAACACCCAGGCACAAAAAGTTAGATCAAAATGGACTAAAGGCCCAATATCAGACCCAAATCCATAAGGTACATAAAAAAAAGGCATGAGCAGAACTCTCTACAACATTAACATCTAAAGGCATCTTCAAAGATGAAACACCACTGACCAAGTAAGTGGAAGCAAAGATAAATAAATAAATGGACTACTTTAAACTAAGAAGCTTCTGCACTTCAAAACAAACAGTGACCAAAGTACGAAAACAGTCTGCTGACTGAAAAATTATTTGCCCAATACCCATATGATAAAGGGTTACTATCTAAGATATATAAAGCACTGGATGTCACTAGATATCTATGTTAGCAAGATCCCAATAGCCAATGGTAAAAAAACTCATATGTTTATCTACTGATGAATTGATAAACAAATTATGTATGTCCATATAATGGAATATTGCCAACATGGACCAACCTTGAAACATTAAACTAAGTGAAAATAGCCAATCACAAAGGACTATGACTATAATAGGGTATAATTCTGGTTATAAAATATTTCTAGAGTAGGCAAATCTACAGAGATAGAAAATAGAATAACCCCGGCTTATGACTTAAACTGCTGGTGGGGAGCTCAAAGGTAAAAGTTGACAAAAGCGGTCAATGTATTTAGAGCTTCTTTTTTGTGGGTTGGAGTGTCATACCTGGTGTTGCTCAGGGGCTTACTCCTGGCTCTGCACTGGGAAGTGCTCTGGGGACCATCTGGAGTATTAGGGATCAAACCCAGGTCAGTCACATGCAAGGTAAAACAGCGCCTACCCACTGAACTATCACCCTGGTTCTGTTTAGGGCTTCTTTTATTGGTGACTAAAGTTGTATTGATGGTTGCAAATTTCTGTGAATAGTCTAAAAAACTATTAAATTACATCTTAAGTGGTTTCAGTCTAAGCAAATTATATCTCACAGTAAAGTTGTAGATACATAGATCACTATATTTGCAAAAGTAGAAGAAGACAAAAGATATTTCTGGGAAATATATAGTAAAATTTCAGGGTATACATTTTCAGTGTTTTGCAGTACAAATCAGATTCAAGATTATATATATATATATAAATACACACACACACACACATATATATATACACACACACACAGAGGGAAGTAGGGTTAGACAAATGGGCAAGTGAGTGCATCTATACAAAACCATGGTTCATTTAAAATGACATTAGAGGGTAATAAGATGTTAATTTAAGTTTACTTCAGTTAGTTCAAGCTTAGATGTGTTTAGATTATTTTTCTGGATTTGAAATATTTCAAAATAACTTTGTAACTAAAAAAATCTTTTTAGAATATTTATTTAATTATAGTGAAATTTAAAAACTTCAGGAATAGGGGCTGGAGCAATATCCCAGCGGGTAGG